>VWPU01010388.1:0-131444 GCA_013398955.1 Callaeas wilsoni
CGGCTCCGCCCGCAGGCGGGGCGGGCGGAGGAAGTGGGCCGGGGAGGCCGGAAGCGGCGCTGACGAGGGGCTGGCGGAGCGGGGCGCTGGCCGGTGAGCGGGGTCTTGGGGAGGCCCGGCGGGAGGCGGCGCGTCCGGCACCGGGAGGGCAGTTTTCCCGGGTTTTCCCGGGTTTTCCCGGTGAAGCTGGGGGGTGTCGGGCTGAAGCTGGGCGTCTCCCCAGAGGAGGGAGTCGGTGCGGCCGGGTCGCTGAGGACTAAGGGAGGCGGCCTACGGCAGTGGGTAGTTCACCGGGCTGGGGGTGCCGGTGTTTCTGAGCCCGATGGTGAGAGAAATCCCGTGCCTGCAAGGCACGGGTAGAAAGAGGGGTGTTGTGAGGTGAGGGATTTGGCCGGGACTTTGGAATTGGCACACTGACAGCCCTGAGGTGTAGGGGTGGTATTTTTCGGCAGTAGGCGTTGGGGCTTGGTCTCCTACACCCTGTTCTGAGGAGCCCTGGGTCCCGCGCGTCTTGCTTTGCTGCTGAAGTGATGCTGGCTTGCAAACTACCTGTTTTACCATCTGTTTTACTCCCAGCTTTGCTGCTTGTCTACTTTTTGGAAGACTCGATCTGTTTGTCAAGCAGGCTGACCCTTCTCTGTGGCTTACTGATGCCGGATAGGAAAAATTAGTTGCAGGCTTCCATACCCTTTGGGATGTGTAATTGAGCATGCTGCTTCAACACAAAAGATGAACCTTAAGGCCTTTTCAGACACAGAGCACTCGACCCAGCTGCTGCAGTAGAGAGATCTGTGCCACTATGGCTAGAAGAGGGATTTAACCCTTGCAAAAAGAAGTGGGTGTTAGCCCAGGACGTGGCAGTTGTCCTGCATTGGGTCCTCCCAGGTAACTTCAAAGTAAGTGTCTAACTCCGTTAATGTTACAAAGGCTGTAGCATACTACAGTCCAGTGATGTGTTGGTAGCAGTATTTACGTTTGGTGCTAATTGTTGTCATTTTTAGTAGGCATTGCCAATGGATGAACTGGTGCATGACTTGGCCTCAGCTTTAGAGCAGACTTCAGAGCAAAACAAACTGGATGAACTATGGGAAGAGATGGCCCTAAGCCCACGGCAGCAGCGGCGTCAGCTTCGCAAGAGACGGGGTCGTAAACGACGCTCAGACTTCACACATCAGGCAGAACACGCCTGCTGCTACAGCGAGGCCTCAGAGTCGAGCTTGGACGAAGCTGTCAAGGATTGCCGTGAGGTGCTGACAGCTAATTTCAGTGACTCTGATGACATGGCAGTGGTCAAACGACATCCAGCTCTTAGTGCCACCCTGAGGAGCAAGCAACACTTGTGGCATGAGTCAGACTCCTTTACAGAGAATGCACCCTGTCGACCTCTCAGGCGCCGACGGAAAGTCAAACGTGTGACATCAGAGGTGGCTGCCAGTCTCCAGCAAAAGCTCAGGGTGTCAGAGTGGAACTATGAGAGGGGCTGCAGGTTCAAGTCAGCCAAGAAACAGCGTCTTTCACGCTGGAAAGAGAATGCCCCTTGGACATCATCCAGTCATGGCCTTTGCGAGTCAGGAGAGAACAGGCCCTTCCTCAGCAGCGGGGGAAGGAAGGAGCGGATGGAGTGTGAAGCTGATGATCAGAAACAGGGCTCAGATGAAAACATGTCGGAATGGTGAGATCTCGGTTTCTTCCCTGTGCTAAGTCAGACGGCCGCCTTGCTTGCAGCTGCTTGCAAATGCTGTGCCTTGCTTTTTGAAGTTCTTAGAATTATTCAGTGCTGCTCTCTTTTTGAAGATGAGAAATATCTCAGCTGCTTCTAAACTGTAGATTTTTTCCAAGTCTTTCCTGTCAGTACTGTATGATGGCCCAGAATGCTTCTTGAAAAGTTGGAAAGCTGGTAGGTTTCTGGCTCCAGTTACACAAGGAGTCCTCTGAAATGTGTGTCCTTGCAGCTACAATGTGGCATGCTTGTGGTCTATGGTTTGGAGGGTAAACCCACAGCTGGCACTTGTGTTGCGTGATTGATACGAGCTGATCTCAGTTTCTTGTTCTCAGCATTTACTGTAAGTAGTAGTAGATAACAGATCAGATCTCCCATCATTACTTCTAGCCCTCTCTGCAGGTACTGTGTGAACCTCAGTCTAACCTTGCTTGCAGTTCTACATTTCTGCTCTTGATCTGATCCTAAAGGCCTAGCTATGGGGAGAATGTGGTGAGACGATGAAGAAGTAGAGGGGAACTTTTGTTACTTACAGGATAGCCTGCGCAAACACTGGAGTCTGATGTCTTGGTGTCCAGTTTTGGAGAACTTTGATGAATTTGTGGCAGAATCACATACGTGGGATTAAAATGAGACATTTAAATGTCATGGTCTGAGTTTGTGGTGCCCTTGGGAATTTTTTCCCCCAAGTGTGACTTTTATTCTCTCTGTCGAAGGTTTGGGATCATAAAACTGTCCGAAGAGATCTTTCCGGTTAGAAAAGAGGCAACTGCTAAGAATCAAATGGAGGAGATTTCTTAATGAATGGCATACAAAAAACAAATGTGATCGCTAATTTTCTAATTATCATTGTGTAAGAACAGCAGACATTGAGGAGACATTTAAAACAAACAAAAAAAAGTATTCTTTTTTATGAAACATGAGATTTGGAACTCTACTCCAGGACATTTTAGAGGTCAAAGTTTAAATACATTCAAAAGGGAGATGTGGAGCATAGATATATCAGGGACTGTTAAACGTTACAGCCCAGATGAAAGATCCCACTCAGGAAGTCCTTAAACTGCTGACTTCTAAAAGCTAGAGGAATATGCAGAGAAGTCTGCGTTTGTCATGTTCTCATGTTCTTTTCTCAAGCGCTGTAATAGTTACTATCAGAGGAGAGTGGATTTGGAAAGTTGGACTCTTTGATACAGTATGATTGTTCATATGTTGAGGTTCATTTAAGTGTTGTGACAGTCTAGCTCCTGCAGTTTGTCAGAGTGGACAGGTGGCACTTCATTATTATGGCTTTGTGGATAATAGCTGGAAGTGTAAATTTCTCAGTGGTGTTTTCTGGGACCCTGTGAAAAGCTAGTCCTATAGTATGTCCTCACTGTGGTCCAGGGAACTACTATTGCATTTTTACTGGGTCAGTGATTTGTAGCATGTAACTCTTACAGTGTGGTCACTTTTTTCTTTTAAGAGTGGCTGTTGTTGCTAAAATGTGGGTGTTTAGTGGGGCTTTACAAGAAACTTGTGGATGGAAACTCTTTGTTACTAGTTGTTAAAGAAGTTTTATCTTCTCAGAGCTGTTTACTAGTAGTCCAGGAAAAGAAGTGTGCTAAGTAGCTCCTGAATAGTGCATGTCAGTGGTGATGGACTGAGAGATACCCTTACTAGATGTGGCAGTGATGGACAGTGTTCCTTGAGTTGGTTTTTTTAACACCAGTCAGAGTCTGTTCCATCATGTCAAACTTGAACTTAAACCAGCAGGCTTTCATCCAGCCTTTATTTGTGCCAGCCTTGGAAAGAGTAAATAAAGAACCATGTCCAGGCTGTTACTTGAGGACCATGCTGGGAGATGGCTTTGTTCTGTCTCAGTTGTCCCTTGCTCTCAGACTAATTACTGCGCAAGTGTATGCATCAGCTGACACTTACCATCTGCTGCCAAATCCTTGGGAGTCTCTCTGGAAAGCTAGCGCTTGGAATATTTGACCTCTCCAACACCTCATGTGTGATCTGTGCTGTGACTCACTAGGGAGGGCCACAGTTGGAGGGGAGAATACATACAGCCCTCTTCACTGCGGAGGATCCCTCACAGCAGTGAAGGATCATGCTTTGGTCTCCGCTGCTCTAAATATAGCACTTTGCTGCTAGCAGAACAGTGAAACTGGCTGTGTTTGCCTCACTCCTACTGTGCTCTAGCTGTTTTTTCTGGTACAGTAAGAGAAGTACGTTTCACAGATGTATGACAAGGGCATATCCTGAGGAAAGGAGAAGAAAATTGGATGCTTAGGAGAGCAAATCGTGTGGTTGTCATCACAAGCTGATGGGAAGAAAGGTGACTGATGCTGCTTGTGGGACTTGGAAGAAATCTGTGGTGATCTGGTGATTTAGAAAACTTTCATACTGAGCTGATTCCACTACTGTTCACTGCTTGAGCAGTAGGGAATGTGTCAAAATGAAATGGGTTTTCAGGCAAACTAAGTTGCATATTCAGAATGGATTTTATTTTTTTAACCTTGTTTTTCCTCCCCTCCACTGACAATTGCTTTGGTTTGTTAGGCAGGAATGAATCTGTAAATGCTGAAATACCCAGTCTTTTCTCTGCTTTCTAGAAGGCTTCTTATCCTAAGTCAGGTCAAAAACCTGCTGTATTCAGTTGATAAACGCCTGTTCACTGAGAAAGTCTTGGATATGGGTTCTTAACAAGGAGATGGTTTTTTTTCTAGTTTACTTGTGGGACTATGCCCAGTCCTTTCCTGGAGGAAGATGAGATGCAGTATTGTGATTCAAAGTATGCATGAAATGAAATCTGTGGAATTGTTTGCCAAGCATGGCAAAAGGTAAACATAAATTGAGAGAAGGATGGATGTGCAGCAACACGATGAGGAAGTGATGATGGTTCTGAATTGGGTAATGACGCGACCCAATGCCTGATCTATAAATAATTGTGGAAATAACAGAGGAAACAAGTGGTTTCAGTTTAAGCAGTCATTTGTATATTTGTACAAAGGTGACAATTAGCTGATAAGACTGTTAGGAATAACATGCCTTTCTGTCCCTAAATGTTTTGAGATTCCCTGCAGCCATAATAAACCAAAGGCAAATTATATATTGAGTGCTGGAGTTCTCTCTCTTTTTGATCTAAGCTGAGTACTTCCAGAATGGTCTGGGTTTCGTTTGAGGGCAGAATAAACCATAGTACAAGAGCTGTCTAAAAAAGCACTTTGAATGGTGTGTTTACTTGTGAAAGGTATGCAGTTGGTTTCATCGTTTCAAGTACCAAAACTCTTAATGTGACTTTTTCAAACCTGGGATTCTCACAGCCACTAATGCTGTGAGATTTCACTGGCTTAATGCTGATGTATTTGTTGTGGTTTAACCTGAATAGGCAGCTCAGCTCCACACAGCCGCTTGCTCACTCCTCTGCAGTGATGAGGGAGGAAAATGGAAGAATAAAAGTGAGAAAACTTCTCAACTTTAGGTAAAGTTGGTTTAGTAGATAAAGCAAAAGCTATGTGTGCAAGCAAAGCAAAATAAGGAACTCACTACTTCCTATCAGCAGGCAGGTGTTCAGCCATCTCCAGGAATGCAGAACTCCATCATTTGTAATGTTATTTGGAAACACAAACTCCACGACTCCAAATGTCTCTGGCTTTATTCTTCTTTTTCCCAGCTTTTATTGCTAAGCATGGCATTATATGATGTAGGGTATCGCTGTGGTCCGTCAGGGTCAGCTGTCCAGCTGTGTACCCTCCCAGCTTCTCGTGTGCCCCCAGCCTGCTCACTGGCAGGGCAGTGTGAGAGACAGCCTTGGCGCTGTGTCAGCGCTGCTCAGCAATAACTAGACCACCCCGTGTTATCAACATTGGTCACAAATGCAAGACATAGAACTGTAGTGCTACTATGAGAAAAATTTAACTCTATGCTATCTAAAACCAGTACAGTGTTCTGGCCTGAGAATGTGACCATTGCTCATCCTGAATGTGCAGTTAAGTTGCTTCACCCTTTGGAAGGGAGCTGCTTTGATGACAGTCTGCAATTGCATTCATGAGTCTGGCTAAGCTGATGAATTGGAGGCCAGTCTCTCCATTAAAAAAAAAAAAAAAAATTCCTCTCTCTTGGAAGGCAAGTGACAAAGACAGAGTGTTTAGCTTCCCCTCCTTTTCCAGCCCAGCCTGACCTTCTGCAGCCCCTCAGTGCCTCTTGTTTTCTTATTTTTATAGAAAATCAATATCCCTCCTGACACAAACAATAGCTCAGGCAAAAGAATAAATGGGGGAAACCTGAGATCTCTGTCCATCACCTCTCAGTTTAACTCCTCCAAACTGTTTAATTATAAGCATGCTTTGCTCCAGGTGTTTGCGCCAGTGAAATTGCTAAATGAGGACCATTTTAACCAAAGATTGGGTGATCAATAACACTCTATAGCAGTAGCTTGTCGGATCAATAGCATTCATTATTTCATGGTTAAGGTAAGTAGCCTCCTTTGCAAGTGGATGTCATTAATCAGTGCTTACTGGACCTGCAGAAAGGCCTGCATAGGAGTCTAGTTTGTGTTCAACCCTGCAGTGTAAAAGGAATGGTGAAGAGGGTGAAATCCCTGGAAGTTTGTTCCTGTAAAGCACTGGCAGTGATGCTTATCTTTGAGGAACTAAAGAGCTCTCAGTGCAACAGGATGCTTAAAGTACTGTTAATATGACCTGGAACCTTGTCAATGTTTTTTCCTTTCTCAGGCACCTTTCCTCTGAGGATGCTAAAATGCTTATGAAGCAGTCACTCAGTCCTCACATCTGCAGCTTGTGAGGATTGTTTATCCAGACTATCAAAAGGGAAAGCAGGCATGCTAAGAGATTGGCCTAGGGTCATACAGTGAGTTGGTAGGAGAGCTTGGGATGAAAATTCATGGTTCTCAGTCCTTGGCTTTAATTGCTGTGGTGTATATGTGGGAGGGTGAATGCATGGCCAAGCTTTGTAATGGATTAATTTGGAATTTGATATTAACTTACATGCTGAAAGGTAAGAATGATGTACAGATTGTTCATCCTTGAAGTATAAATGGTCTTTATACAATGATGAAGATGCAGAGTTTTAGATATCCAGCATGATGAGTTGACTTGGCTGTACTTTATAGAGTGCATTTTCTAAGAGCAATAATATGCTCACAAAATTCTGGTTTGTATACTGTGCCTGCAGTTCTTTGGAGTGACGTATTTTGTGGTCCCTCATCATTCAGCCTTTTAAATCAAGGGGTTTCCAGTTGATACTGGTCTCTAGTATGATCCAATTTTCCTGGAAAAGAGGCATCCAGAGATACTTTCAAACAGCATTCCCTGACTGGAGACTGATTCTAGTGCTGAATTACACCTGATGCTCGCATCTAAGGTCTTAGTGCTCAGGGAGCAGGCAGTAAGTAGTTTCTGCTTGTCCTAGTGTCTCTCAGCTAAATTGGAGGAAGTATTGCCTGAGGTGTCCAAGGAATGGTTTCATGTCAGCATTAAAACCTTCAGATGCTTGGGACTGACGCGAGCATGTACTTCTGCTACAGATATTCATCCAGCTTTGCAGTCAATTAATGGCTTTCTACACATTAATTTCTAGGTTTATTCTTTTGTCCAAGAATTAAATCTCCTCTAACTGCTTCAGCAAATGCAAAGCATGCTATAACAAGGTTTCATTCGGCAGCAGCAAGTCATGCTGTGCTAAGGTGTTTAGCTGGAGAGTTGTAAATGTCGCAGCTGCTCTTTACTCCATATAAAATAAAAGTTGTGGGGGAGAGTGGCACTGTTTGTGTGACAGTGTAACATTTTTGAGGAAAAGGAATCTGAAGTAGAAACTTCAGAGGATTTTCAGTAGCTGTTACAAGTGACCTAAAGACAGAGTTTTTAACTGCACTTAATTTCCTGGTGAGTATTCCAGACAATGTCATAGTTAGGTTGTTAATTCTAGTACCTGAGGCAAATGCCATTTTATTAATTACTTCTTGATAACTTAGAACTAAAGTAGATACAGGATTCTGCTCTTTTTCAAGTGATGCAGCATTGATAGGTTTTAACAGAAAGCAGTTACATTCTATTCTACAGCCAGTCATATATGTGAAATTCAATTTCTGTGAGACATGTAAAGCATTTGGTCTTGGAGAAGCTAGTAAAATGTAGTAGAGTGGTTTTTGTTTTGTGCCTGTTGCAATTGTAACCGTGTTTTCTTTTTCTCTGTTGTTGTTCCAGTGAAACCAGCAGTGTATGTAGCAGCAGCGATACTGGCCTGTTTACCAATGACGAAGGCCGCCAAGGTAACAAGTGTCCTGTGATTTTCCTCATGTGCTGCTGGGGAGTTCATTACTTTCTTTACAAATGCAAAGAAAGATCTGTATTTGAAGAGAGACAGAGAGGGAAGTGTGTGAGAAAAAAACAGTGGCAGGGAGTGGCTAGAAGTTAAGAAATGAGATGAGGGCTACAAATGTATGATTTTCATAACACTACACTTTTCCTGCTGAAATACTTTGTGTATCAGATCCATAATATTTGCAATATAAGAAGCTATTACTGTGGAAAGGCACAGACATACAAGAGGAATTTTAGAGCTCTTCATAAGAAAGAGCACAGCTTATAATTTGTTTCTGTAGGTGTTTTAAGTGTTGTCTACATACCATTACTGCCTGAATCTGTTAGCTGTTCTCTCTATGGGCAGGAAGAGAAGATGGGAAAAAAATTACTTAATGCTGACAAGTCACCTAATAGACTGTGCTAAGAAGATGATGGTAATATGTGATAGGTTTTATTTCTTTAAATATGTGTTCCTCCCTTGCTTTTGCATGCATTAGTTGAGCATAGTGTTTTCAATGTCTGTTGTAGAAATGGAGTTTTGAGTGTGAAGTGCAATCTGGTTTTATTTATCCACCGACAGCACAGTGTCCGGTTGATGGGGGATACGGCAGAAGTATGTGTGAAATAGGTTGTAATAGGCACATAGTCATTGAGGACTATTATATTTGGAGCATGTGGAATGTGACCCTAGAGACCTGCAATTCTGTGCACTCTGATTCTGTCACATTTCACAAGCTAAGATTTGGATGAGATCTCTTCTGGGAATATATGAGTGCTAAATGAAGTAGCACTGGTAGCTCAATAGTATATGCTGCTTCCACTAGCTTGTTAACGGCCCAAGTACCTGTGTGAGGCAACACAATGATAGCAAACATGCTTATGTGTTTTCTGATGACACTTTAGGCTGTAGGACCAATCTGTTGTGATCTTAGGGGAGTATAATACTTTCCTTAAGAGTAGGGATCTCAAATATCACTTTGACCTTTGCTGAAAGATTACTGTTTCCAGACTCTGGTTCTTCAAAGGCAACAGAAAAGTAGAATCTTTTGCCCTCTCTTTCTACTGATGATTTTTCAGGGGGAGCTGAAATTAGTGAGCTCTTGTATATCAGATGACGAAGCATCATCAGATGATGAAGTGTTTTACTTCATCACCTGAGACAAGATTGATGGAGACTGGGTAGTGTATATATATACACTTGTCTATATGCTTGCCCTATATACTTGCCCTGATTTAATACCCTGTTTTAGACTTTAATTTTTGGCTACTACTAGAAGTAGGATGCTCAACATACAGGAGCGTGTAGAAATATGACTTAGATAAATTAATAAAGACCAATTACAGCCTTCCCTGTCTAGGTACTAGAAGAGGTTTGACATCCTTGTCATCAGGTCTCTCTCTGTTCAAACAGTTTATGCTGTGATAGCTTTCTGGCCAAGATGTTTTAGCTTACAGTTATGTTAAAAGGGTTAAAAATATTGTTGTACTTTCAGACTAAATAAAAAATATCTCCTTATCCTTTTTTTTTCCTTGGCAATTCCTAGTCATAAAATAAAAAAAACAACAGTTTTTCATGTCAGTGAGACAGAGAGAGCACAATTTTTTTTTTTTTTTTTTTCACAGATCATCACCTTAGAAATAGTTTTCCAGCACAATTCCAAGCTGAATAATGGGAAATTTAAGCTGGCAGCATTCTTAAATAAATGCTTTTTTTCCCCCCCTTCTTCTTTTGAGGTTACATTGGGTAATATTTGTGCTGTTGCTAATTAAATAAATCATCTTTGCAACTGCACGTACTAGAACACTTTTGTGAGCAGAGAATGATCCTAGTTCATAATTTGATTGTAAGATGGGGTTTTTTTGGTTTTATATTTGTTACATGCATTGGGATCTCTCACAGTGAAAATTACTGGAGTATTAGCATATGATGCTGATCATTAAAGTTTGTCTTGTGAAAACAGTGATTTAAGGTATGACAGGGCACTATGCTCATAGACCCAAATTTCTAGGAGTAGTTTTGCCCAAATTAGGATCTCTTAGAAGAACTATCCAACATTACTTAGTTTTAATTTATTGTGAAGTGGAGATGGGATGTTTATATTTTAAAATAGAACCGGTAGGTCAACTTGGTGCATGACAGAAAAAACAATGTCAAAGCTTTGGGATAAAGTGTTCTGGCTGTCCTACCTGTTCCTGATTGGAGTTGGTTTTGTGTGTTGCTCCTTCAGTTATGTGCAAGATTGCAGCATTCTCACTAGGATGAGTTTTTTTACTTTCTTGTATTCTTTTTTTTTTTCCCCCCCCAGCAAGATGCGTGAGTAGGCATAATGGTCTTTGGTCAGGAATAATGTAACTCAGTGAGGAAAGGAGAGTAAGTGGGGATGCTTGAGTTGAGACTTAATGGTAGGCAAAAGAGAATTTTCCCTAAGGCAGGTGTGTTCGTTTTTTAAGGCAAGGTGAAGTACCTTGCAATAACATGGGACTGTTTGTGAGTTGGGCTACTGAAATGCTACATGTGTCAGGTTCTTTGCCCTCCTCCTGCTTTTTTTTCATACGCTGCTCATGTGCTACTGCTCTCAGGGAATTTTTGGCCAGACATATTTACTATGAACAGTGTCTGATGCAGTTCAGTTTTAGACTGCAGCTGCATTAACTACAGTGACACAGCTCCATGGAGACTTGGGTCATGACTTCTGTTGGTGCTGCTTTAGTCTTGCAGAGGGTTTGTAGTTTTGAGAGATTCTAAGAAATTTTGATTGAGAGCAACTCACAGCATGGTTAGTAGTTAGATTTAGAGTGACCATTTCTGATAGTTATGTGTTTTTGTCTTAGCTGCTGTCTTAGGAGGCTAGGGGTCTTTCTCATCAGTATGTTTCTTTTGCTTATTCTGTGAGCCTGGTCCTCCCCTCTTGGGAAGTCTCTCCTGTGACAGCCTATAACATGTGCCAAATGATTGGCCTCTACTGGTGTCGCAGTAATTACTTCAGAGAAAGAGTTCTGCATAAGACATCACACAACATTCAACTAAGGTTGATGAGATGCAGTAGCAACAGAGTGCTAAACCTGCCCTAGGCAGGTCTATAAAGAGGCTTTGTTCTGTAGGGAAATTCTGGAGACTGATGAGTTGGATAGTTTAAAGCATTTAGTGAGGCCTCATAGTTACTGAGGATCATTGGAACAGAATACAAATACAAGGCTCTTCAAGAAGGAATTCCTAATGAGATTTCAGCTGTTTCACATTCAGATATGCCTACTTATAGTATTTTGAGAGACTGTCACAGGGCACATTGATGATATTTGTGGCTAATTCCATCCTATTTCTTTAGGAGATGATGAGCAAAGTGATTGGTTTTATGAAGGAGAATGTGTTCCAGGATTCACTGTCCCCAACCTTCTTCCCAAGTGGGGAGCTGATCACCGATCTGAAGTGGAGAGGATTGACTCAGGCCTGGACAAGCTCTCCGTTTCCACCTTCCTTTTGCCCTCACGGCCACCTCAGAGAGGTGAGGTCCACAAGGAATTGTATTTGAGAACTTCTGATGTGATGGCAAGAGTAGATTCTGTTCATAGGTGTTGCATTTAAACTGGTATTGGTGATCTGTTTCAGGTTTTTTTTAAGATTCAGTTAAGAAAAAGCTGCACGGTTGGCGAATTTACTGAAATAGTCATACCAGCTGCCCACTGGCAGTCTTCTTTTTTTTAAAAGTAAGGATTTTATTTGATTTGTGAATAAATTGACATATCTACCTCTTTAAGATTGACAAAGAAGAGAAAGAGGATTGATTTGATTGCTGAAGTAAGAGGTTTTCCTGGTGGCTTTGTCAGGAAGAATCTTCTGTGTTCATTGCTCAGTTTTTCTGCATTTGCTTTTCAGGATTTCATGCTCGCCTGAATCGCCTTCCAGGAGCTGCTGCCCGTTGTCTCCGTAAAGGTCGGAGGAGGCTGGTTGGCAAGGTATGCCCTTTTGAAAGATGGTAATTTTGTATTTCAAATTCTGATCAGTCCTGAAGTAGTATTCTGAGATACCATGTAAATTGTTTTCTGCAGAAAGTGGTCCTGTATATTTTTTGTTTCATGTATTGTTTGATTTGTTTAACTGCTTTGACTGTCAGAAGATGATTGAGTGACTAAGTGGATTTTAAGGCACATTTGGAGTGGCAAAGACAGCTGATCAGCGCTAAAAGTAGTATGAAAAGAGGCCTGAAGAAGAATGACAGGGAGCATAAATATCAAGAAGATTTAGACAGAACATAGGGGAAAATGATGATGGCATGAGACTTGTGCATGCTCATCTGAGACTACAAGGGCAGAGAGGTGCCTCAAAGGTGAAGGAAGGCCAAATTTTATGTAGGGAAGAAGACTGATATGAATGGCAACAAAAGAAGGTGGTTTTAGCAGTTGCATTTTAGTGGGAACACAGGAGAATAAAAAGGTATATGCAGTAGATGCGGACAAAGCTGCCCAAAGCTATTGGCTAGTTTTATTATACGTAGGGCAAACACCAACAAAATATCAGTCCTTTTTCTGACGGAACAAACTATATTCGCAGATACCTGTCTAAAAAAGAGGGATACACCTGATTGGGTCTGCACCATGGGGTATTGAGTGCTGCTGTCTGTTGTAAAAGATGATTCTGAGAAGGAAAGTGTTGGCTGTGTTTGGCTTTTTTTTATTGTGATATGCTCTGTGCTTTTGAAAACATTGGCAGAAGTTCTGAGCTGGCTGGCTATAGTGTGCTAACAAGGTGTGTTAGGGGGGCCTGGAGTCTAGAGGAATGCGACAGCTGCCTTCTGTTCAGTCATACTTGAAAGATCCTTGTCTACCTCTTCTTTCTTCCACTCACCTTGCTTAATTGTAACCGGCATTCAAAATATGAATCCTCAGCTGGCAAGAAACTGACTTTAGGTAGGGTTCCTCAGGCTGTCTGCAAGTGACTAGGCCTGGTGGCACACCTCTAATGATTCAAGTGAGAAGGATAATATTTACTTGTTTAATTCATCTTCATCACCTTAAAGGGATCTTTGTCATTTGCAGCAGAGGTCACTGCTCCCCCTTCCCCATCTCACTCGAAATTGTAATCATAAATAATGAGTTTCATTCAGAGCTCCCCGCCAGCGAGTTGCTAATTACCAAAAGTACGGCTTGTAATTTACACAGTAATAAACCGTAAATTTAAACATTATGGCACTTTAAGTTAATAATTTTCCTGCTGTAACAAATAGCCCATCTTTCACCCCTGCTGCTACAACTGCCCCCAAACTTTGAGTGTGTTTTGCCTGTGTACCTGGCACAAATGAACCTTACCTGTGAAAGACTTTTGCCCTCATCTTCAGCCCCTTGCTGAAAAGCATGCTTCTTTCTTGGAGGCAGTTGCTATGCAGATGTCAACAGCTGGTGCTTCAGACTGTGTGTGTACGTGTATGCCAGCATCAAGCACATACACAAGGCAGCATCTTGCAGGAAGCAACATGCTCCCAGAGCAAGACCTTTCTCCTAGGACCTACCTTTTCTTTAGTTGCTAGAGGTCCTGCTGCTGAATTGCTGCTTTCAGGAAGGGCAAAAGCATCATGGTTTTGCTCCTTATTTTACTCATTGGTGGTTGGTGAATCCCCACTGTTAGTGGAACAGTGTAGTGTCCTATCTCAGCCTGTTTCTGGCCCAGCTGACCCAAGTGACATGGAAAGAAGCACTTCCCAGCCATCTCCCCTGCTCTCATGCATCCTTGTGCTGCGTACTTTGTACTAGTCCAATCCCTGGTGTGCCCCTCTATAGGCATGTATCATCACTAAAAATAGAAAACAAGCCTCATAAATAAAATTGAATTATTTTCTGCCATTCTAATTAGTTAAATCATCTAAGGTGAAGTCCTAAAAGGAAGGAGTGAACATGTTTAGCTGAGAGTGGGCTGGTAAGGAAAGGATGTGACCCAGGGGAGTAAGATTTGTTTTTACTGGCAGCAGCAAGCTATTTTATTCTCACTGTGTGAGAGTTTGCAACCTTTTACCTGTCTTTGTGTTTCAGGAGACCTCCATGAGCACTCTGGGCACCGAGAGGCTAGGTCATATTGTTAGTGATCCGCGCCAGAAAGAGTAAGGCCCTTAACAGCTGTTGTATAGAACTTTGGGAGGGGAAGAAAAACTGTAGGGTCCTCTTCCCTTCTGGGGCTGAAGGACATGAAGAGCTGGGTGGACACTTAAGCATAACCTGTGGAATGGGAGACCGTATTCTGCTGATGGCTTCCCTGTTTTCTTACTTGTGATTGCTCACTTCCCTTTTGTTTTATATATATGTTTATATAAGGCTGCCTCAGTGTGTGGACGCTACTCAAATGCCCTTTCTTTGCAGTCAGCTTTTTCTTTCATCCTCCCTTATAATGTGCCATTGCAGTAACTGCAGATCTTTTGGACATTAAGAGAAGACTGAGCCTCATATGTTCATTTTTTAAAATGCTTCTTTGTGGAGCCACACTATGGGCGCATACCCAGACTGCAGAAATCATGCTGACAAGGCAGCTGTGAAATTACTTTTTCTTTCTTTGGTGTTATGTCTCCTTCCCCAATTAGTATGTTTAAATTGTAGTCAGCACTGGAAATAGTCATGGTGCTTATCCTTTGGCATCTCCCTAATGCTATTCTGGGGAATGGGTAGGTAAGGATGGCATGTCTTGACTGTAGTGCAGTGGGTCCAGCCTTCACCAGCTGTTGATACCTAATTTTTTTCCTTGGATCTGAAATTTGTTGTTTTTAATATGACTCCTGATGATGTTTAATCTTCTTCCATCTCCTTCCATCTTTGTTCTTCCCTTCCCCTTCTCTTCTTACCCCCAATCCTCCTTTTTCCCCCCCTCCATGTTCATTCCTTGGCATTGCTCCCACCTGTCCTTTCGACTCTGCCTCCTTCCAGTTTTTGGTTACCATCCATGGGGAAGAGAGATCGCAACCAGGTAAGATTACTCTGCTTTTCCTTTTTTATTTTCTTGGTTTCCTTCTCTCTAGAAAGAACACAATGCTGGCTTCTAATTTCCCACACACTGTGGCCTGTGCACATGAGGTAAGGCAGTCCTGTCCCTTCTCATTTTGATAACGGATGTCTTCTGGGCTTTGAACACAAGCCATTTCTCAGGCGTTGTATTGTCTATTTAAACTTAATAGCTCAGGAACTCCTTTTATTTATCTCCCTGTTTCAGGTTAGTGTAGGCCTTCCTTTCTGACAGTGAGTGGGAGGGAAGATGCCTCTTGACAGGAGGAGCTTTGGCCTCTGAAAATTCCATAAGAATTGGAACATTTTTCTCTTTTAAAATGCTCTGTTTTGCCTTGTTTGGCTCAGGCTTCTACCTGATAGTCTCATCCACAGAGAAGGGAAAAAATGGTGAGCTTAAATGATGTAGTTAAATAGCAGCTCTAACAGGAAAATCTAAGAGGTGATAAGCAAGAGAAATAGGCATTCTTGTAACTGAAACTCTTGTGTGTGCACTTTTATATTCTCCAGTAAGTCTTTCTTAGCTTCAGTGCTAGGAGTTTTTTTTACTTCAAGATATAAAATCTCAGGTTCTTAATAGCAAAGAGCAAAAAAACTCTATTCCATTTGAGCAGTCATGTTGTAACAGTGCTCCTGGCCATGCACACTTCCTTTCCTGTATGAGTTGTTTTATGGTTGGTGAGCAGTAGGACTGAAATTTTTTTACCTTTCGGGTGACTAAAAATACATATATGGCAAGAAATAATTTTCAAGCCTTTGTGCAATTGTGTATTTTCCATTAATGAGAACATTTTAGATTGCTTTTATTTTGCTAAAGATAAGAGTAACTACATAAGCTTTAAAATGACCAAAAGTAAATAACTTTTGTTTTTCTTAAATGAACTTGGATCATCCATTCCAGTGACAGAGGGTTCCTGGTGATTCTCCCTACTGTGCAGTTGCAGTGTTACTTCACTGACAGTAAACGAGCAGTCTCACTTAAGGAGGAGCTCCCTGATAGCAGCAGCTTGGTGGTGCATCTTCTTTCTCAGAAAGGTAGAGGATAAAGGCCTAGTACTGAGTTCTGAAGTTGCAGATAGCTAATATAATGAGTGTGGATTGTTCCTTTGTCCTCATTTAAAAATGCATCAGTAATCCTAGTAATACAAGAAAAGTGTTCTGGAGATCAGTGTAGCACTTTGCAAAGCAGATGGAAATTAATTTCCTGCTTCAGGTGTGAATTATAAATAAAGAGGAAATGGCAAATGGAAGTATAAAGCAGGTATCCCAGAGAAACTACCAGTCTAAAGCTTCTATTTACAAATTGAGGAAAGTTTGTTCTGTACATTGATTGACTGGATTGTGCCATTTCTGTCCTGACCATTAAAGATCCTGACCATTGCATCTTCTATAACAAGCTGTCTTGCATAGGTTTGATGCCCTCAGGATTTGTCTAGTGTATGTCTAATGGAGTATCTTAGATTAGCCTGACCATGCATTGTTTCAAAAATTTGTTTTAAGCAGTTTGCGAAGACAGATTGTGAGGTTGCTGGGGAGTGGAAGGAGCAATTCACTTGCCATGGAATAAATTGGGTGCTCATTGTGAGCTTAACCTGATGGATCTGAGTCTTCTAGAGGTCTGTTTCAGTGATATACACAACCCTTGGGAATACAGGAACTACTCTGTGGAAAATTCTGTGCTTGCACAATTCATAACAGTGACTTTTTTCTTTACAATGTGAAGGTAGACAAGAGGCTTTCTGAAAGAGAAGCAGACTTTTTTCTCATGGCATGCAGCAATAGAGCACTTATGCTCTTAGTCAACCACCATTTTTAATAATGCAAGTTGGAAGAGGAGTGTGCTGAGGCTGTCTGTTGTGAGAAGGTGGTTATGAGATTTGCTGTTTCACGCTTTGTGCTAGCCTTTTGTCTGAAGTGAGAGTCTGTTCTCGTCTCGTCTTACCCCTTGAGGTGCCAGAAAGGTCTCCTTATACTGTGTGAACAGCTAAAAAAAATTCTGAGAAGCTTTATCTGGACACTATTTCTTTTAATGCTTTGCTTAAATAAAATCTCTTGACTTTCCAGTTCAATCCATTATCTCCTCTGTACTCTCTGGATGTGCTTGCTGATGCTTCCCACCGAAGATGCTCACCAGCACACTGCAGTGCCAGGTAACTCCCCTGCTCTGCTCTCTTGGGGTTGTCTCACTTCCCTCTCCTGGATGTCTTCAGTAGTACTGTGTGATCTGAACAATACTCACGGACCTGTAAGTTAACGCTCTTTTCCCTGGGAAGCCCATGTTCAAACTTAGCACAAAACATAGCAATGCAGTTTATTTGAGAGTCTCAATAAACTAAGTGCTTACAGTATATGAAACAGTGTATGACAGGCAGAAGATACTGTTCCTTTAGAAATAACTGCAGTCTGTTCTGAAATGTGCGATGAGTTGCTGCAAGTCTGTTTTATAGGTACAAATGGACATAGTATCATTGCCCACTATTGAAATTGGAACAAGATGAGAGGGAAAATGCTGACAAACTGATGTGGGTGACATGCTGAAGCATTTTGGTATCCTAGGTGTCTAAAATAGACCCTCTGATCAGATTAAGAACTCACCTGAGGTGACCTCTAATGGCTTGATATCTCTACAGCAATAGCTGAAATGTAGATCTGGTTTGGCCAGATGTTAGGTATATTTGAGTCTGCACAGTTCGGGTTAATATACTATTCAGGCACCTTCTGCTGACTAATCCTAAATTAAATTCAAGTGTTGGCCTTAGAGGTGACTCCTGTTTTTGTGCTGCAGGTGACTATCTAAAGGTAAGGTGCCTTTGAGCTCTTTCCCTGTGCAAGTAGACAAAGCCTTACTTTGGACACAATTCTGCTTGTGTGCCTGTACCAGGGACCCAATCTGAAAGAAATGTCTGGACTTTCAGCTTCATGGCTTTCTTTCCCTTGTTAATTAGCAAATAGAGCATGAAAAATGTACTAAGGTTGTATGTGTCTGAACGGAAGCTTGGCACCCACCCAGCAAAGCCTCTCTTCCCACTGGCTTCTGCAGGGAATTTTGTGATGTCGCACCGTGACCTCATGCTGCTGTAGCCAGCATGTTAAAGCTGGAAAAGGGGAGGGAGGAAGAAATCAGCTCTTAAATGTGCAACTGGATGAGAATAAAAAGAATTCAGAAGACTGTGCATCAGCAAATTGATTCCTTTCTGTGCTTTTGCCCCACTCTGGGGATGTTTTCTGCCTGCGAAGCAAGCAGATTGAACGATCTCTTCGTTTTCAGCTAGGATAACCTTTCTTTTGCCTCTAGTGTTTTACTTGGTGCTTTATAGAAGTTTGTCTTCCAGAAAGGTGAGCTGGACAAATCCTGCTTGCAAATTCAAATTTGCAAAATCTCTACCTTTGTGATGGTGTGCTGGTTTGGACAGAAATCCAGCAGGAAACAGTGAAGGCCCTTTCCAAAGCCAAGCTCTTCGCAATGGATTTCTAAACCTGGAGAGATTGTGTTTGCTAGGTTTTTCTGGGTGTACAGTCTAGTTAACCAGTTAATATATATGTGTGGTTCCCTCCTCTAATGAACAGGTGGCTGGTGTCCTGACAAACATAATCACTGATGAATTGTTACTGAGTTGACAGAGAAATTGTACCATCCCAGATGCAGTTGTGTTTTTAAATGCCTGGAGTTTGAGAGAATAGTTCCTATTTTAGTGTGAAATGTGTTCAAGAACCTTTATAGGAGAAAGAAATATGAAAAGAGTGAGTGTGTTTTGTGGCCCCATGTATGTGGCAAGGGTTGAACTCTGGTACAAGGAGCTTGCTTAATGTACAGATGCTGCTAAGGGCACAGAAGGAAATTATTCCTTCAGAGAAACATCTTCTTGATAGTAGTTGTTCTTTAGCTTTTACATGCCAAGCATACTAGTTAGTGGTCCATTTTCTTACAGGAGGTTCAGGAGATCTCTGTAAGCTCAGATAAGCTATTGCCCCAGTTAACATCTCCTGCTTTTGCCATGTATGGAAGAAATTTCAGTAGTTTGTGCTTTAGGAAGCTTCTAACAGCTTGCACCTCATCCTGGAGAAATTCTACTCAGAAATTTGCCAGAATGGGATGTGTGCTTGAAGCAAATCCTCTGAAATAATATGAAACATCTTAGAAGATAAATGGTCTTGATGTTGTGGCCATCCAGTTTCTTCAACCTGATGCCTGCTGTGCCATGCAAAATCGCCTTTCTCTGCTTAGTTTCTGCTGTCATGGAGTGTGTCCAGTGCAGTATATTTACCAAGTGGAGTCTTTGCTATGGAACTGTTTTCTTTGTCTCAGTGGTGGTTTTTGGTGCAGTTCGTCTGGAAGACTGCTAACCTAGTACTTTTGTTAAAGCAGAGCTGAAGGCCAGAGTACTGAGCGCAGCTGAGGTTTCAGAAAGAACCTCCTCCTTGACACTGACAAGCCTATGTGGAAGGTTCCTTGGGAAGTCTTATTTGAAAGGCTGTATAAATCGTACACTACCTTTCTTGATTTATGTCTGTGATGAGAAGAGCTTTCATTCAAAGTGTATGCACAGCACTGGGAATTTCACACCCGTCATTAGAAGCAGTTTTGTGTGTGTGGTGACTGTTATCATTAGTGGTATAATTTTATTTTGTGAAGCAAGGAGAGTTTTCTGCTTTCTTGCAGTCCTCCCAAGGGATGGCTGGTGTATTAATTTGCTGTATTGCCTCCTGGCTGTTCCCAGACTGTTTTTCCTCTTCATCATGGAATTTTTAATGGCCCTGCTGCCTCTCGGGAGGCATGCAAGGAAGAGTACCTCAGGGATCTCTTCTTTTTTCACATGCCTATAATTACTCTCCTTTAAGAGCACAAAACGTTTGCTAATCATGTCTTGTCTGTTAAGGTTTTGACTTCACGATGCAGACTGCTAAAAGCAAGCAAGTAGAGACTTGCATAGGCAACTCAAGGGATCCTTCCCTCTTTCCCTTCTGCCTGTTTGCCTCTCTGGGAAGAGTGGTCTGAACAGAATTTTGTTGTTGAACTCTAACTACTTAAGAGGATTTCGTATAGGCTGAAGTTGAATATCTTGTTAGATGTTGGTTATTCAGTTTTCTGTAGCTGAGAAGATCTTGTGGGTTGTTGGTTGATGGAATGCTATTCCCCTGAGGCAGGGTAAGAGTTTCAGAAGAGCCTAGAACCAATGTTCCTTTTAATTTGAATAGCAGGCAGAATGAGAGAGGAAGGTAGAAGATAAATTGTCCATAATGCCATTTATTATTTGCCTAGCCTTGAAAATAGGATTATGGGTGAAAAAAAGCAGTTAAATGTTCCCACTGGAGGTCATAGGAAAAGTGGACCTTAGGTAGATGTTGAAGGTGGAGACTTGAAGAATTGTATTAGACTTTTGAACAGCACAGATAAAGAAAATTGCTTTGCATGTACTCTGTTAATACTAACTGTAAATCTAGAGTTTAATCTGATTTAGAAGCAAGTCTGTCATCTTGCCTGGAACATGGGATGAAGATGTAGAGGGGTGAGTGAACTTCTCATTTGCTGCCAGTTGCCCCATACCCTGGATTTGGTGGTGCTGTTAAATTGAACAGACTTGAATGTCTCAAATTCTAATTCCAGCTCTAGGAATACACTCGTGAAAATAAATTTTGTTCTATCACTTCTGTATCTGTGCACAGAGATCCTGATATTTCTGCCTCTTACCCAAGCATGTGGAAATACAGGGATTTGCCTGCAGTATCAAGCCTTTTCTGAGGCAGCCGAAGGAGTGAACAGATGTCCACAATTTCATACTTCCCTGCTTGATCAGTACAGTATCCAGTTCATTCTAGGCAACCTATTCACACATCTTTGTCTTCATTGAATATGCTTTATGTAAAAATGCCTGCTTTCAACTGCTTTCAACATCTTTCTCCCTATTTTTTTTTAACTCTTTTTCCATTTAGCTGGAGGATTTTAATGTCTTGCTATGCTAAAGCATGGCTAATATTCCAGTTGGGAATATAAGTGAATTCTTCTGACAAGCATGCAGTGAACAGCAGCTATCAGCCTAGTGTCACATGCAGTCGACGGAGGCCTAATATTCCCATTTTGATGAATCCTAATTCTCTGGAGTGAAAAATAAATTCCCCTTGGCTTCAGAGTTTTTTTTACTTGCTGTTTCAAGTCTGTGTACTTAGCAGATCTGGGAAATAGTAGGAGTCTTTCTGGCACAGATATAGTGTGATGCAGTGTGAAAAATAGGGAATATAATATATGGGATCACATCATCTCTGCTTAGAGTGCTTACATGGAAAACAAAAAGAAAATGCATTCACTTGCATTTGCCACACGCCACATCATTATAATGCTTACTTGGGGAACAGACTGCTGCTGTTGAAGATCTATGAGATTTGGATGATTGAAGAAATGAGCTGACCTATTAGAGATTTTGGAATCTGAAAATATGCTCTGGAAGCCTTCCCAAGAGGCTCTGCAGGGCATAGGAGACTGCTGTGCATTGGGAATATCTACACTGGGACGTGATAGCAAGAACCACTTGTGCGTGTGGGAGCTTTGCGTGCAGATAGGATGAGCAACTTGTATTGATTTACACATGTTACGTGCAGATTAGACTGGTGCCCAGCTGGCTCTATAGTCAAAGAGGAGGAAGAATTCTGCTTTTACTATTAATTTTGTGAAGCCACCATCAACAGCCTCAGGTAACACCTCAGGGCTTAGAGAAAGAGCCTTTCATTTGATTTGTGTTTGCTCTGTATAGAGCATCACAACAGCAACAGCTGGGTTGTGTGGAGTTTTAGTAGCAGTATCTTTGTTAAAAGGCAGTCTCTATTAACATTCACTTTAACATGAGGATAATAACGTCCTTTATTTTTATAGTAGTACACTAATGACTGCCTCTCACTTCCACTGCATAATCCATGTGCTTTGCTACTTCTAAGGATAGGGTTAGAATAAAGAGTGTAAGCAGACCAGCTGGATGATGTGAGATGACAGTGAGAGGCATACACCCACAAGTGTGCAATGTGCTTCCTGCCTCCAAGAAGGCCGCAGGCTGTCACATTTAGCTCTGTATGGCCTTTTCAGAGACCTTTGTTGTGAGATTGAGCTGGTTTTTACCCTGAATTTTAAAAGAGTGGATTTCATGCTACAATTTAGTCTTCACAGATACAGCATCAGGCCCCTGAAAACTGCACTTCTGTAAGGTTCTTTGTGAGGTGGTGTCTGCTTGTGCTCTGTATTGGCTCCCACAGATTATATTGCCAGTCTTAATTTTCTATTGAAGTACTGTGGTAGATGTAAAATAGTGACAAGCTCCAGTGCATGGTCATCTCAAACTGTGGAAGTGAGATGGGAGTCCTCTGTATGCAATTACAGGTCATTAAAAAACATGTAAATAAAGTCATAGAATAAATACGTGGAAAAGAAATGAAAGGAAGCATTACTTCTGACACATTAGAGACTACCATGAACTTCATATTTCTGCATAACAAAGCCTGTTTTTTCTCCAGCATGACCTGCATGCAGAACCAGGTACCACAAGTACTAGGTTAAAAACAAAAGACAAATCCATATTTCCTGAGTAATTCCTTTAGTTTGTGATTACAAAAAATATTATCACTGTCAAAAAGATGCTATAGACTTTTCATATTGTTGAAAGCCATTTTTCCTATACGTGTGTAATTTTTCATTCACGAACTCCTGGCAGTGACTGCTGTGTGAGCTGAATATATTGCAGCCAACAAAACAGCCACATTTTGGATCCTGATGTGTTTCTCTCAGTGTGTTCCCCTTTTTCTCTTCCAGGGTTAGAATTTCAGTCATCTCTAGATTGTAAACTAGGTTTTCATATTAGTCTCTGGTCACCTGGCAGATCCACCTGTGACTAAGCGACTGCAACTTTGTTTTTTTTCTTATGATCAAGCTGTCGTAGTCCAAAAGAAAGCAGGGAATTGTTTTCTCATTGCTGTTTATGCAACACTGAAGAATGCGTTGGAGGCCTAGCTGAAGAGATTGAAGGCTAGTAAGGACAGTGTAAGTCCTATTCTAGTTTCTAAGTTTAGGCCCAGATCTTTCATCTCACAAAGTTGTGGTCTCAAACTTCTTCACAGGGAGGGCTGTGACAATGCACAAATATGAATTTTCTGTCAGCCTTTCCTGTTTAGAGTAATTTTTAACTGTTCAGAAGAGTTGTTAAAATTCAGCTTTGGAAGGAGAACTAATTCATCATTGCAACTTGTCAGTAGTATTTTCACATTTTATACTTCAGCCTATCCACTGTTATGTTGAGTGCTGTGCATATCCATGACTTGATTTTCCTAGTGGTGGTGGCATTTCTAGGAGTCTATAGGAGTCTGCTGTTAAACTAGGATTCACTAATTCTATTACCTCACTGATATAGACCTGCATGCAAGCTAGTGATTAGAAATTTATATTGAAAAATGTGATATCTACCAAAAATCTGCATATTTCATAAGTTATACCTCAGACATCCTTTCTGTCCGTGCTTTAATGAGGGCTATCATCTCTGAATGCAGTCATCTGCTCTTCTGTCTCCCAAGGTACTTACCACCTGGAGATTCCCTGCATGCAGATTTATGGTGCCTGTAAAGTGCACCAGCCACTTGAAATGACACTTTTACCACTGGGTCAGTCAGAGCCAGTGAGTAATCAATAGGTTCCTGATTTACTAACTGAAGTGTGGGTGATCAATAAGGGATAAACCTGAATGAAAAAACCTGTTACAGAGACAATTTATGACCTCTGAGCCTTTGTGTCTTAGAGGCAGGGCTACTAGATGCAGCATTCTTGCTAGTAGTCTTCAGCTGAAGTATGATTTACCTTTACTTTCACTACAAGAAGAGATTTTGAGATTCTTCTGTTTTGATTTTGCTTTTTTTTACCCCTTGTGTAATCATCAGGTCAGGGTAGATGTTTGAATATGTAGCTGAGAGCCAGGAGCTCTTATACAAAATCTATCTGTAACTTTTGTGAACTGGGAAAAATTGTTTAAAGTCTCTTGGAAATGTTAGTGCATACTTCTTTCCTACTTCATAGTGATTCTTCACCAAGGATCAGGTGGCTAATGTTGGTGTAAGTTCATAAAATTAAAAAGGGAACATTTAAAAATTTTTTTTGTTTTTATTGTTACATTATTTTAAATTAATTGGATTATTATATACAATTATGTAGTCTTGCAGTTAGTAATCTAATACTGTGTCACTGATGCAAAATAAAAACCAGAATCTTGTCCTCAGGCTATGTGTGTTTAGATGTTTTGGAATACGTGGTTACAGCTGTGTTAAAACACTGTATAGCCACTATTTGAGTCATGTACAAAAGCAGTTTTTAGCATATGTGAAGTTACTTAAAGGTGAGTCACTTTAGTGTACAAATATGAGATGTGAATGTGCATTATATAGGTGTGCCAGTATTTTTGAAAGCTTTTCACCTGCAGGGATGGTTTCTCTAACCATCTCCCTGGGCAGTTAATTCCAATGTTTGACAGCCCTTCCCTTGAAGAGAGTCCTCCTGATATCCAACCTGAACCTCTCCTGGTGCAGCATGAGACTATGTCCTCTCATTCTTTTGCCAGTTGCCTGGGAGAAGAGACCGACCCCCACCTGGCTACACCTTCCTTTCAGGTAGTTGTAGCGAGCAATAAGGTCTTCCCTGAGCTTCCTTTCCCCCAGGCTAAACAACCCCAGCTTCCTCAGCTGCTCCTCATAGGACTTGCGCTCCAGACCCTTCACCAGCGACATTGCCCTTCTCTGGACACGCTCCAGCACCTCAGTGGTAGTGAAGGGCCCAAAACAGAATATAGGACTCGAGAATATAGGACTCGGCTTCACTGAGTACAGGGGACTGATCCCTTCCCAGGTTCAACTGGCTACAATATTCTTGATCAAAGCCAGGATGCCACCAGCCTTGGCCATCTGGGCACACGCTGGCTCATGTTCAGCCACTGTTCATCAGCACCTCCGAGCCCTTTTCCTTTGGGCTGCTTTCCAACCACTCTTCCCCTAGCCTACAGTGATGAATGGGGTTGTTGTTGCCAAAGTGAAGGACCCAGCACTTGGTCTTGGTGAGTTTACTGAGACTACACTTGATCCGCTCAGGAGACTTCTTTGTCTGGTTGTTTTAGTATGTGCTCCCAGATTTGAAGAACTGGCTGTCTGTGAAACTTAGCACAATTTAAAAATTTTTGAAACTGTCCTTCAGTGTCAGATTTAGAGGACAGATCTTATAGACTTCTTGTAGATCTTTGAATTTTAGTTGAGAAGATGGAACAGTAGGTATTTCCTTTATTTTGTGGTTGTAGATAAGTAGATAGACCCAGCAGCATTCAAGCAATTTATAGACTGGACTAGTATAGGAATTTTTTTGTCATCCCTACACTGTTAAGAATAGTTATAATAGCACAATTTGGTTTTGCATAAATACAGCATTTAAAATGATACATATTGTAAATGCTTGGGTTTGGTTATTTTAATGGATTTTTGTCATGGAAATAAAAACCCATGAACTTTTTCTTTTGCTATATTTAAAAGGCTTTAGTACGTGATAAAAGTGTTTGTTAAACTTTCAGGATTTTTTAAAAAAATCAAAATAGCAAGCTTTGAATACACTGAAGCTTTTCAGCACTTAATCATCAAAACTTACATGGTTCTTAAGTTTACACCTTGTAAGCTCCTCACAGTCTTTAACTGATTTTATTTGCACTGTAGTTCTGTGTTTTGCGCATCAGATCTGATGATGAGTGACCAAGGGACTTGCCAAAGCAAGTCTCTTATATCGGACAATGAAGAGATTTGAACCCAATGTCATTGCTAAATTGTGCATTTATATTCATTAGGGATGGTATTTGAGAAAGTTCTCTGGTCTGCTGCGAAGGCTGTTATTTCTGAATTAAACTTCTCTGCTTCCTACAGGTATATAACTTGGAGGAGTTCTCAGCTCAAGTCAGTTCCAACAATACAGATTTCTTCTTAATTGGCAAATGATTACTTCTTAATTGGCAAATGGTTAAACTGAAATGGCCATCAATAGGCTTCAGACTTAAGAGTTGATATCAACAGAACAGATTATGCCTTTCAGCCAGTTTAGAGGTGTGACAAGGCTGCCATAAGTCAGATTCAGTTTGCACAACACTTCGATAAGGAAATAATGGTTTTAAAAATGCACGAGACAGTTTTGCATTCCTAACTTTACGAACTTACTACTGTAGTGGAAACAATATGCATGGACATTTGGCACTATAGGTACATTCCAAAATTACTCTACAGTACCAAACAGATTGCAAAATAATTTCTGACTAGGGAACAAATATCACAGTTTATTTAAAGAGCAATCTTGCAGACATTTATTATTCTTGCACAGAAGCAATGGTAGGACATGTCATATCACTGCTTGATCACATCTTTATGTATGCAAGGAGTTAGTTTGAAAATAATACAAAACTGGATCCTCTAATAGGAAGAAATAATTTTTCTTCTGAGCAGTTTATGTGTGAGCTCTTAAAAGAAATGGGAGCATAATGTATATTGACAAAGAATGTGAGCAAAACTCCCTGAGAAACTTTTGGTTTGTGCTACTTACTGGTTAAGAAGCTGATGGGAAGGTAGGAGTTGGAGGTGATTGGTCAGTCTTACAGAAATGTGATATTGGAACAGAGCTTAATTTGTTTTAATTTCTCCACAGGCAAACAAATGTCCACCTGGGACCACCATGTTCAAGGGACATCAAGAGGAAACGAAAGCCAGCTGCAGCCTCCATGTCTAGCCCAACATCAGGTAACCTGCCAGCATTTTTAAAGTCATGTCCCTTTTGAGCAAAGTGCCATATGCAAAAGTAGTGTTACTTTGGTTTGAAACTAATGAAACGTGTTAGAGAGCATATCATGTGTTTTTGCATAGCATCAAAAGCTACCTACTAAACAAATTTTTGTCAATGTAACAATGTTAAGTTCATGTAATTTATAGTGCCTCACTGTACAGTGAGTAGTAATCTGTTTCTCTGTGAGGTGTTATTTCCGCTGTCGTAAATTACGCAGTTCATGGTAATAGGGAGTTGATCAGTATGCACAGTGTGTTCCTTCAGTGTTGGGCTGGCATTAGCTGGTAGCTCTGATGCCCTTTATCAGGGTATTTGTAGACACTTTCACAGGAGCAAAAATCTGGCAATTTCTGTACCATTGCTGGGTGAAACCACTTATTCGCTGGGGGTTGTCTTGCTTCTCTGGATGAAAATAGTTTTTTCTTGTTATGAGGATGTAGTCATTAAAATGCTGGTCTATTTTCATGTGGCAGATTTCTGAAAAGTCATTGATTAGTCATCAGAATATGAAAAAGCTTTAATCTGGAGAACACAGAGGGTTTTAGGGTGCTTCTTTCTGTCCTTTCACCTTACCCTGTCTTGCAGCTATCCACTGACACATGTTCTTCCAACTAGTTTATTAAAAAACTATTCTTGTAATCCAGTAACAAGGTAGTGGGTAAGATGATGGGAAAAATGGAGATGCGAAAACAGTGGGGAAGACCAAAGAAACAGATGATTAATAGGAGGAAGTTTGTATTTCTTCCTAGGTCTGGTGGGTAGACAGAATAATGAAGTAGGTAAGAAAGTTGAGCTTTCTCTCCAGGCCACAGATGTGGATTGTAAAATGTCAGGAAGGTTCTTAAAAAATAAGAGAAAAGGACATTAATAATCTGTTGTTCAGCAGAAGTCTCATCTATTATTGATTATTTATTTAGGTTATTATTTCCTGGCTTTTTAGTATTCCATTTTGGGATATTTGAACTTCTGTAGTAAAAGGGTTAGTATCTGTAGCCACAGAATTTTAGCACTGGAATACTAGATTTTCTTGGTATGAGTGCTAATGTCTCACTGTCCCCTGTTACCTGTGCATTTATTTATTATTCAGAATGTATTCTGTACTGCATTGCTGGTCACTTTCTATAAGGAGAGCTTCTGTTTGTATGCCTACATGTTTCAAAATATTGTACTTACCTGATTAGGCAAATTGTATAGTGAACACTTTTTGAAGAGTTGAGAATGCATCTGGAGTGGAACTTAGCACTGGAAAATAGCATGGGGGTTTGGAAAGCTTTCTTATTATGGATGAGGGAGAGAGGATTGTTATGTATTACAAAATAAGGAAGAAGTGTAGTTAGTAGAGTACGGACAGCATGCCTATGCTGATCATCAAGAGACAAGGTCTGCAAAGTCTTTAATGGTCAGAAATGGTAAAGATCTCTTCCTCAGACTCTGATTAGAAATATTGTCAGCCAATTAAACAGCTGTGGGCAGGGTTTGCTGCAATACTGACTTGTGGAAAGAAACTTTTATGATTGGGTATCTGAAGCTGTGCCCTAAATGATGTTCTACTACAGACTCCTAATTACAGCTGAAGCACAACCTGGACATGTAACTTGGAAACTTCTGGAATCTGATGTTATTTCTGTCAAAGGAGATGTTGCTATGGAATTACTAATGCCTAAAAAGATATGTAGTATTACTCTGCATTAATGTAGAATTAATTGGACATTCTTACATTAGTTGGATATTGATGTGATAAAGATTTTTCTCCCTTGCCATGCATCTACTCACCTCTATATAAATGCCATATGCTGGGGTTCCCATTTGCCTGAGGAGTCATGGCAGCCTCAGTTTTTCACTTCTGAGGCTTTTTACGTTTGTAGTGTTTTACTTCTGCTAAAGGGGAAGCACAGGTAAATCAGAATGCAGACGCGTGCCTGTCATGCAGGCACAGAGTGCTGGGTTTCTTCACCTTTAAATAGCTCCTTAGCTGAGTCCAACTGCTCTCGTCTCACTTGTTGACCAGGTCCTGCTTCAGTGATCTCCTTTTTTGCAACCTGAGTGCCCCGTGGAGGTGAAGGACACAGCCTGAGCTGGCTTCATCAGTCAGCAGAACAAATGGGCTTGCTCTGCCGAACATCGGGCCATCTCGGATTCCACCTCTTTTATAGAGATGAGTGATGAAGAGGGGCTCGTTCCGCTTTGCCGCTGTATTAATACACATCAGGGGCCAGCTCCCGGCACTAAATCACGCTACTGCATACATCTGTTATCGGACTCCTCACCAGTGTGATGAACAAGACTGCAGATAGAGGCTTCCTCGTGTCATTCTTTATAGGATTTTCCTAAAAGAATAAATAGCTCAAATCTCTGCCAACACTATCCCCTGTCACTGTGATGAATTTAGCCTCTTTCTTAAACATGCAGCTACAAATCTTCCCCTGTCGCCTCCCCCCCCCTCCCCATCCACAGAAAGTTTTGAGTTGAATTTGGCTGAAATCAGAAGATGCTAATAAAAGGCAGATGAGATGTGGGTGCTATTTCCCTCCTCAGTGCAGGAATGAGAGAAAGCAGCTAGAGATAATGTTTATTTGGGAACCAAGCAACTAGATTTATTCCGTGTCTTCTCACATACTTTCATGAATGTGAGTATTTATGAGTTCTGGTAAAGTATCTTTTCCCAGAGACCCTTGCATGAACATCAAAAAACTGCATTACTGTAGAAGTGCCTTGGGTCTCTATTGTATTGCTATAGTGTTAAACTTCTGGTATTAATCCTGCTCTTTGAGGCTAACTGGCCTAAATACCATAACTGAGATAGCTGTTGAGAACAACAAAAAGTGGGTAGAAAATTCAAAATTAATTCGCACTTCAGGAAGTGACTTTTGTCAAAATTAAGTTGGGCAGACTTATGCAAATATTCAGAGAGATTGAAAATTAATGTTTTCCACACTACACAATCAAACAGTGTGAGCCCTAAAGTGTGAGGCCTTCACCAGATACGAATAAAAATCTGGCTGGTGTAGTTTGGCAGTAGAATAAGGAAATCTGGAGGAAGTTAAGGCTGACTGTACTGGATTAGACCAGAGATTCATCCAACTCAGTGACCAACAGCCAGGGCATAGGGAGGAGGAAGGTCTGTAGGGGTAAAGGTCCTGTGACCTTTCAGTGGTCTGAGACTCTGAAGGCATGGATAGTGTTCTTGTGTCTAGTTACTTTCCATTGCAGTACAGTAGATTTGGAATAATATCCCCGGTGGCACAGTAGAGCTTGTCTGAGAAACACTGCATAAAATGTTATCCTCATGGAAGTTATTCTCTGGCTTGAAAGGAATCTAATGAAGACTTGTCATGTCTGTCTTCATTTTGTCAGAATAGGCCACAAGTACAGATGGTTGTGCAATAAATGGTGAACAACTACTGATCTTTACACTGATGTTTTTAATGTTTATGTGGTTCAATCCTCTATGTATGTAGCAGGGCACATGGTAACTGGCATCCTAATCAGCTATTAGAGTGAGTCTGCGGTAAAAATCTGCATAAATAGATTTTTGTCTGCCTTGGCATGTATTCACACTTAGCTTGTAAAAAAGTTGACAGTTAGCAGCCTGTGAAACTGCTTATCGGAGAACAGTCTGATGAGTAGTAGCAATTTGGTGAATTTTCCCTCTCCTATTTCTTGCTAATTATTCACTCTTTGTCATACCCAGAAACAAGAAGCCAGTTTCAGTCCTTTGCTTTTTTTCTTTTTATGAGGAAAGATGGAGAGCCTGAGTGGGGAGGCTGCTAGCAAGGGGCACACAGTGTAGTACTGGTGTGATTGTGAGTTTAGGAACCGACTTAGTTGTTGGGTGTTTTTTCATGTTTCATATGACCTTCAGATGGAGGAAGATGATGGGCTGGACGTAAAATTGAAGCGTACTTTTATCAGCTATGTTGTATCTGTATGGGAATGACTCACTGTTTTGGGTGTACAGAAGCAGCATTGTTAGAGTTCCAGATCTTCGGAGTGTGGAACCTCAAGCATTGAACCAACTTTTTATTTAAACTTCAAAGCAATCTGTCCTCTAGTTGAGGCTTGCTGTGGCCTCTTTATCCTTCATGCAATACAGAGCAGCAGATGCAACTTGTAATTAAAACACACAAACAGCTATTATCTGTTGTGAGGCTACCATGAAGAAATGTGTTTTGTATTGAAGTACTTACTTGTTTAAAAAATTCTGTTTGCCCCAAAGACTCCTATGGGAATTACTCTTCTTTACCCAGCCCTGTTCTGCTTGTGAGGATTCAGTGATTCAGGGTACTGAGAACTGGAGTAAACTCTCATATCTCTAGGTTTTTGACAATCCTTCTGGAAATTTGGGCAATTGTTGGGTTGAGCTATGGATCTGCAAATCTCTCTGGCTATTATAGCCTGTCTTGTTTTGAAGCAGTGGTTGTATTGAGAAAATGAGAATGGATTTCAACCTAGTTTGGCAAGTAGCTTCTTGTCATAATATGCTGATTTACTATGTTGGATATATCTGGAGGTTCATGGTACTGCCCTTACTGGGTGAGGAGAGGTATGTTTTTCTCTTTAGATGAGCTTAGCAACCTGAAATTTGCCACACCTTCAGAGACTTTGGAAGTCTCAAATACAGAGTTGAGCCTTTGCAAGGAGTCCAAGTTGTCTTCAGATGAGTGATTGTGAATTGATTCAGTTTAAATATGGGATATCTAAAACTTTTGATTTTCAACAGGAACTCTGACTAAGGGAACTAGTTAGTGGACTGGGAACTTAGTGCTGTGTAAGCTATGTAAACAATAGATAGGGTTTTTGTAAATAGCATTCATATCTGGTATCTTCTGACCTTGTGTACATTATATTAGGAAAAAACATTTCTAAGTGGGTGTCTGAGATTTTGACCAATCACCCTAGGAGAAGTGTGAGCACTGTTCAATTGCTTTATGGAACTAGAATATATAAATGGTATTGTAAATTTAATAAATAATTCATTCCTCGCTCTGACTCCTGCTTCGCTGCATCTCTGAACCCCTGCTTGGAAGCCCACAACTTAGAGTTTTGAATGTATGAATTGTTAGAGCAAAATTGTTAATGCTATCATAAACCTCTATTTCAAAGGAATTTGGATAGAGAATTTTTAGAAATTCAGTAAATAATATCTTCATAAATGAAATTATATATATGAGGGGTTTGTCATGAAGTCAATTGTTCTAACTTTTTTTATTGCCGTTTCTTACTGTCTTCTTTTGTTCCCCTTTTCCTGCAATTTTATATTCCAGCAACTTTATCTGTCCACATGGATGCAGCAGATTCAGAGCTACCAGCAACACCATCCTTGAGATCCCAGAACTCTGAGTGGACTGGGAAAACACCAGCAGCTGAGAAATCTACTACTGCTGCCTCCAGTAACTTTTTTAAAATGCCACCAGAGAAGAGCGCTGGATACAGCTAAAAGGAAGCATTGCAACTGTAAAAGCTTGCTCGATTTTGGAAGTGTTTGATTCTGGTGTTTATCTGCACCAAACATCTTGTTTGGCAGTAGTGGTATCTTCAGTATTGGTGCGTGATGCGTGCCATCACCCAGGCTGGTCTGCGTGCCCCACACACCTAAGTCATGTTTTTGAATCTATGTTTAGGAAAAGGTAATCAGTGTTGGGACTGCAGTGGCTTTTAGAATTTTTCCTGCTATTGCTGTATTTATTATGAATTCATCTCTTTCCCTGATGCCAGCTCATATGTAATGGGTCATGTACAGGTTCTTTTGGGTTTTCGGATCTTTATTGTCCCTGGACATGTTGCTTGTTTATGTATTTGGCATTTTTGGGGTGAAAGTCCCACTGCCGTTCAGGGAGGCAGAAGTCTCCAGAAGTTTGCTTCCAGGCCAGAAGGATTTCTTGGCTGGGGAATGAGGAGGGAATACTAACACAGTGAAACATGGAACCTGAATCCTGTATTAGCAGAATGTTTTCAGGCCATGTGCTAATGGACTCAAATAATGTTGCTTCTGGCAAAGCAAATATGGTGCTTGTCTACATAGAAATTGCCATTAGCTCACTGGCAGCATTGTCCATTAGACTTTTTCCTTCTCCCTTGTTCTGAATGTCCTCAGTCTTTATTGTATATTGCATGTTTATTCTTAAACCTCCTACTGGATAAGGATTTGGGAGAACTACTTGGACGTAAATGTGCAAACTGGTGTCCTGGATAGAAACCCAGACCCTTGAATATGTTGAAGTATGGTAGAAGATGATACAAAACTTCCATATCTCAGTGTATAAATTAAAAAAATGTCTGTTAGTGTTTCTAAAGGATGCTTGTTGAAGTTAACATGCCATTGAACAAAAAAGCCATTTAAAGTGTCACCTGAGTTCAGAGCATTATGGGTATAGGTCAGACTCCTTCTGTATCACGCTTTCCCCCCCTTCAGGAAGTATTGTCTGCTATACCTACTGGAGGTGTCTCCACCTGCTGATGATTGCACATTACACTGCAGTGTACACTAAAGAGATTCTCTTCACAGAACTTCCACTTGGTCTGTGTTACCTTCTGTCTTGCAGAATATATGGACAGGGATTTCTTCCCTCTCTTTAATAACTCTGGAGCTTATCTTGGTCTGTGTTTTCAGAATATGTACCTATATAGCATGTGCCAAAGAACAGGTGGCCTCACAGCTTCTTAAGTCCTTTAAAAATAAGATCTATTTGTATGAACAGAACTTTTTGCTTTCCTCATGTGGACAGGACCGTTTAAACCTGTAAAATTTGTTTTGATTGTGGCGATGCATCTAGTACTCTTAAGCAGATAGCAAAATCTGTGTGATTTTAGTGGTTTTGCAGTGTTCTGCTCTCTTGTGAATCAAATGACTAAGGGATAGATTTAATTGGGGGAATATAAAGCAGTGATTTGAATTAACTGTATTAAAATGGAAAATGATCATAATATGCATGAAACAGAAATTGAATTACTTGATAAATCACGATTGACAAATATAGTTAGTTATACTACATACACACTGTGTCTGATCCCCTAATACCTACTTATTCTTGGGGAGACATCCAAATTGGATATATATTTCACAGCCCAAGCAAACTGTCAGATCTGTTGCTATAAATCCTTCTCATACCTTTTTATTTCTTTTTCGTTTTTTTTTTTAATTTGGGTGGTACATTTTAGAACTAATTACAACAGGGAAAGCCTTTTTACCTTAATGAAGGAATACAGAGGCCCATTTGGGTTACAGGACAAGCTGTAACAGTTTGTGAAGGAAGAAGTGTTCCTGTTTTAAGGTTTTCATGACTTAGTCTTATTTGTAGATATTTTGAACAATGGTGCCTAAGGGATAGCACAGGAAGTTTCAGCACTGGAGGGCCTGTAATCTAAAATATCTGAAGAGAAGGTAAACCTGAACAGTAGTAGCTTGACTATCTAGTACTCATGAGTACATTGAATGGAAAAGATGGTCACATTCTCCTGACAACTTGCAGATAAAATTTAGGATTTGAAGCCTTGTAATCTAAACTGCATGCTGCTCCAATGATAGGGAGTGGTTCCCTAAAAGAGCATTTGTGAAATTGAGTGGTTTTGATCTCCTGAAGTATCCTCCTCTCTTAGTTTGACTCTATTCAACAGATTTACTCAGATTACTGATAATTCAGCTAAAATTTTATATTTTAGCCATTGTATTCTCATTTTAAAACCAATTGTAATATATCTTGCTACATTCTCAGTATTGTCCAAAGTAGTTTTTTCTCTTCTGTGATGTCAGGATGCTTTAAAAACTTTTTCAAGAAAGGCGTTAGGGAAGCAAGAGCCTTCATCTCATTGTGGTGGTGGAGGGTTGGGTTGCAATGCTTCATGTGATTTTTCTCTGGGGGCTGGGAAAGAGGATTTATCAGATTTTCCTATTGAGTTCAGTAGCAGTGTTACCTGGTTAAGCCTTACTTAGCTTGTAAGCTCTTAGGAGGTGTTTCTTGCCTTTAAAGGCTGATGGTACCTGTGGCAGTACTGAAGAGTAACTGTGGCAGGTCTTGTCTTAACAAGCCATAACTTCCTGCCATGGCAACTTTCTGGAAGTTCCAGGAGACTCCAATTATTGCAGCTGCCCTGTCTTTCCTATTTCTAGGTTAGCATCCATTTACAAGTCAGTCAGATTCTCAACGGAATTTGATTCTCCTGAGTGGTAGGCAAGCTAAATGAATCATGTATCTTGTTACTCTAGGGTATTTATCAAAGTATCTCTTCAGACTTCACTAACTTGATACAGATTTTAATATCTACAGCATTTATTCATCATTAGATTAATAAGTCCATTGTTTTGCCTCTTTTTTCATCTAAGGCAGATTTCTTAGAACTCACCCTGCTCACACAGTACTCAGTGTGAAGGATACTGCTTCCCATGTGGATTACTTGAGTAGAAAGGAGTAATAATATGCCTTGATTTGGTAGCTGTGCTTCTGCGAAGGTAGTCCAGTATGTGATTATTGCTTCAAAGATACACAGCTCACTCAATTCTGCTTTTTGTCCACCAGGATTCCCCAGTCTTTTCAGTTTTGTCTTCTCTCCAGTTGTCTTTCTCCTTTTCCTTATGGGAGACTTCAACTTCTCAGACATGACCTGGGAATACCATACTGCTGCGACAAGCAAGTCTGGGAAATTCCTGAAGTATGTTGAAGATATTTGTAGTCAGAACTACTCAATGAGCCAACTAGGAAAGATGCCCTCCTAAACCTGTTACTTATAATAAAGAAGGACTTGAGAGAGATATGATGGTAGATGGCTGCCTTTGCCACAGGATCATGAAATGGGTATTTTAAAATTTTAGATGTAATGAGGAAAATGGTCAGCGAAGTTGCTACCCTAGATGTCAACAGAGCTAACTTTAGGCAACCCAGTGAGCTAGTTACTAGTGTGCTGTTCCTTGAGTGCTGGTCAGTTTTTAGGAATCACATTTTAAAAGCACAAGAGTAGGTGATCTCTCTGTGTTGAAAGTCAAACAAGCCATGCAGAAGACCAGCTTAACAGGGAACTCCTCTTTAAACTCAGGAAGAGGAAGAAATTGTATGATCTCTGGAAGCAAGGTCAAGCTTCACAGAAAAAATACAGAGCTGTAGTCCACATATGTGGAGAGAAGGTATGAAAGACCAAAACAATTAGAGTTGAAAGTGGCCAGTGTTGTGTCAGACAAGCAAGGCTTTTTGAAGTACATTAATAGCAAGAGGAGGTCTAAGGAAAACATTGCACTGATATTTGTTGTAGATGATCACCTGACAAATTGGAGTGAAGAAAAAGTAGGGGCATTCAGTACTTTTTTTTGCTTTGGTCTCTTATAATACTGACAGACCTTGGGCTGCCCTGTCTTCTCATTTGGAGGACCATTACTGTGGGAATAGTGACTTTCTGTTTGTGTACATGGAGATTGTAAGGGACCAGTTGAATGTTTGTAAGTCTATGAGGCCAGGTGGTATTCATCCCAGAGTACTGAAGGAGCTAGTGGTTGTTGTAGCATGACTTCTCTCAATCACTTACCGTTTTGGGAGTCTGGGAAGGTCCATGCTGGCTAGAAACAACTCAGTATTATTCTAGTTTACAAGAACAGCATGAAGCAAGACCCAAGAAACACAGACCTGCTAGTTTCCCAGTACCTGGAAAAATTACAGAAGAGATCATACTGAGTGCTACTGAAGGGCGTTTAAAGTCCTTTAAATCGTAGAATATTCTGAGTTGGAAGAGACCCACAGGGATCATCAAGTCCAACAAAGAAGGTCTAGTCTAGTGGATGATGTGATGGTTGGCAACTGTCTTGGGCATAGTGACCAGGAAATGTTAATTTTCAATACTGGGTGAAGTAAGGAAGGGCACCATCAGAACTTCCACCATGGACTTCCAGTGGGCAGATTTTGGCCTGTTCAGGAGATTGACAGAATCCCTTGGGAGTCAGTCCTGAAGGGCAAAGGAATCTAGGAAGGCTGGATGTGCTTTAAAAACGAATTCATAAATATATTCAGGAGCAGGCTGCCCCATGTTTGGAAAGGCAAGTTGTTAGGGAAAAAAGCCCAGCCCGGCTAAACAGAAAACTTGGGCTGAGACTTTGGGGAAAAAAGAGAACGTATTGTCTCTGGAAGGAGGGTCAGATAACTTGGAAGGACTAGAACAATGTCCCAAGGTCATGAAAGGAGAAGATTAGAAGGGCCAAACCTCAACTTGATTTGGTGGCTACATTAAAGATAACAAGAAAGTTTACATAAATACATTGGCAGCAAAAGAAGGATCAAGGAGTGTCTCCATCATTTATTGAATGCAGATGGTAATGTAGTGGCAGGGGATGAGGAAAAGGCAGAGGTACTTAATGCCTTCTTTCCCTCAAGCTTTAATATGAAGACAAGTTGTCCTCAGGATACCCATCCCCCAAAGGTGGAAGTTAGGGATGGGGAGCTGAACGAAGCTCCCATAATCCAGGGGAAGGTGATCAGTGTTCTGCTATGCCAATTAGACATTCACAAGTTTATGGGCCCTGAAGGGATCCACCCCAGAGTATTGCGGGAATTAGTGAAAGAACTTCCCAATCCACTGTCAATCACCTACCAGAAGTCCTGGTTAACTGAAAAATTCCAACTGACTGGAAAATAGCAAATGTAATGCCCATCTGCAAGAAGGATTGGAAGGATGATCAGGGGAGCTACAGACCTGTTAGCCTAACTTTGGTTCCAGACACGGTTATGGAAGAGATCATCCTGAGGATGCCTTTACATGGGACATGAAGGACAACCAGGGGATCAAGTTCAGCCAGTGTGAATTTATGAAAAGAAGGTCCTGCTTGACCGACCTGATCTTTCTGTATGACGAAGTGACACACTTAGTAGATGGGGGAAAGGCTGTGGATGCAGTCCATCTAGACTTCAGTAAAGCATCTGACACCACCTCCCACAGCATCTTCCTAGAAAAACTGGCTGCTCACAGGTTGGGTGGATGGACTCTTCAATGGGTAAAAGAATGGCTGGATGGCCGGGCCCAGAGGACTGTGGTAAATGGAGCTAAATCCAGTTGGTGGCTAGTCATTAGTGGAGTTCCCCAGGGCTCAGTTTTGGGGCCAGTCTTGTTTAATATTTCTGTTGTTGATATGGACATGGGGATTGAGTGCACCCTCAGTACTCAGGGGTGACCTCATCTCTCTGTACAAATACCTGAAAGGATTGGGGTCAGACCAGTCTCTTCTGCCATGCCTACAGTGAGAGGACCAGCGGAAATGTCTTTAAGCTGAGGCAAGGGAGATTTAGATTAGATATTAGAAAAATTTTTTCACTGTTAGGGAAGTCAGGCATAGGAATAGGGAGGTGGTGGAGTCACCATCCCTGGAGGTGTTTAAGAGGCATCTGGACCTGGCACTGGGTGATACGGTTTAGGGGTTAGAGTGGTAAAGCTGGGTTGCTGGTTGGACTGGAGGATCTTAAAGGTTTTGTGCAACCTTGGTGATTCTATGAACTGATTACGCACAGGAGAGCCCCAAGAATCACACCATGTCCCTGAGAGTGTTGTCCAAACCCTTTTTGAACTGTGTCTGGCTTGATGCTGTGACCACTTTCCTGGGGAGCTTGTTCTAGTGCCCAGCCACCCTCTGGGTAAAATCTCTTCCTGATAACCAATCTAAACCCCCACTGACACAACTTCAAGCCATTCTGTCGGGTCCTGTCACTGGTCACCAGAGAGAAGAAATCAGTGCCTGCCCCTCCTCTTCCCCTCGTGAGGCAGTTGTAACTGCAATGAGGTCTCTCCTCAGTCTCCTCCTCAGGCTGAACAGTGACCTCAGCTGCTCCTTATGCAGCTTCCTCTCCAGACCCTTCACCATCTTCTTAGTCCTTCTTTGGACGCTCTCTAATAGCTTCATATCCTTCCTATATAGTGACACCCCAAACTCGAGGACTCGAGGCGAGATTGCACCAGTGCAGAGCAGAGTGGGACAATCCCCTCCCTCAACTACATCATGATGTAATTTTAAAACAGAGCAAATAATAAACTGCATGTTGGTGAAAGAGCTTGAAGGCATATCCTGTGGGAAGTGGTGAAGGCATTTGGTTTTGTCTGGTTTGGAGAAAAGGAGACTGCTGTCTACAGTTTCCTGAGGTGGGCGGAAATGAAGAGAGAGGTGCTGGTCTCTTCTCCCTGGTATCTAGTCGCAGGACACATGGGAATGGTTCAGAGCTGTGCAAAGGGAGATTCAGACTTGACATTAGGAAACACTTCTATACAGAGAGGGTGGTCAAACACTGGAGCAGGCTTCCTAGACAGATGGTTGATGCTCTGAGCCTGTTGGGCTTTAAGAGACGTTTGGACAATGCCATTACTTTAATTTCTGTTCAGTCCCGAAATGGTCAGTCAGTTGCACTTGTTATTCATTTTAGGTCCCTTCCAATTGAACTATTCTATTTTAATCATTAACTTCATTATATTTCTGTCTTTTCATTCCTCCAATCTGTCTAAGTCTCTCTGGGTGGTACCCCCACCCTCCAGCATATCAGTGGCTCCCTTCCTCAACATGCTATTATTTCTGATCTTGTTGAGAGTATGTTCTGTCTTTTTCCACTGGGTCACTAATGATCTCTGAACACTGTCAATCCCAGTATTGTCTTCTGAGGCATGCTTTTCATAAATGGCCAGCATGCAGATTGCTTAACCTGACCAGCTTCTCTCTGATCTTTCTTCTTGGATGCTGTCCAGTCCATACCACCCGCATCAGGCTGTAAGGGTAGTAGGAGAGACTGCATCAAGAGGCTTACTGAAGTCAGTGTAGACATCATTCACTGCCCTCTATGCATCCTCAGAGCCTATCGTTCTGTCATAGGAGACAGGTTCATAGGCTTGGTTTTCCATCATTTAATCTGTCTTTCTGTTCCTAGTCACCTCTTTGTCCTTGGGTGCCTAGAAATGGCTTCCAAAACTTGCTTCATAAAGCTACAGGAGACTGAGGTAGGGCTGACTAGCCTGTCATTCCACCAATACTCCTTTCTGTCTTTTTAGAAAGGTGACGTATATATACATACCCCTTCTTGTCTCTGAGGACCTCATGCAATTGCAACAGTTTTTCATAGATGGCAGAGACCAATCTCAAAATGACATACTTTTGTGTATAGGGAGAAGATGGACATTCAGTGAAAGAGAACTCAAGAGCTGAGAGAAGCATGTTTTCTAGTTGTTCCTTGTACATTTCCAGTAGTTCCAGTGAGCTCTAGTCAGGCTTAATGCCCAGTTTGGTAGGTACTGGAGAAGACTGAATTAAAAGAATGTAGTTTGTGTCCTGATGGATTTATGATTTTAAGGTACAGTAACGAGTAAAGAAAGCAACAAAACAGGAGCTGGAGAGAAACTTCTTAGAGGCTGGGACTAGTGCTACTGAATGATAGATTGGCTTCATGATTGTGGTATGCAGAGGGGTGTCTTGCCAGCATCATTCTTGAATAATGACATTGAGTAGGTTAGTGCTGTCCTTCAAACTGTAGATGCTCTTGCTGTTATTTTGTGGATGTTGCAGAGACCTGCTTAGTGGGCAGAGGATGAGAAGGGAAATTGTAGGAAGGGCAACAAGAAGCATGATGGAGTGCCTCTTTTATTGTAATCCCTTCTGTACTGAAGAAGGAAGGTGCTACAAAAACCAGTATGTGTGCCTAGATACTGAAAAGAAATTATGTCAAGTGGATAAGAACTTTGTTATTTGAGGAACAGTTTGTAACCAGAGAACTTTTCAGTAAAGCAAAAGTGAAAGATGCTACATTTGTTCAGAAAATGTGTTTTAATAGTCTGTTAGGAGACTATCAGAGGAAGATGAACTTCCATTCTCATTGTGATACTTCATTTCTGTGTCTTTGTTTCCTGTACTCTGTTCCAGTTTGTGTTTTGTGATTGTGACATTCTCCTTTTGTACTATCAAATGCAGGAAAAATACTTTACAGTAATGCTTCTTAAGGCATAAAGCATAAGGGGACCCTTGCTATACAGAAGGTAAAACAAGATTATCTTAGGCCATTAACTTTACCCAGTATAAGGCTTGAACTCAGCACAGAGAACATAATGTCTTAATTATACCAAAGCATCTCTTTTTTAGGAAAGTGAATAGTGCCACAGACAAGTGCAGAGAGACTAAACGGGCACCAGTGCCTGGAGACCCACGCTTGGCTGGCCCTCAGTCACATGATATACCATACAGATTTACATTGTGGAGACAGAAGGAACTTTCAACATCCTTGTCCACTTGAATGTGGCTAGAACGCCTTCTCAACTGCAAACATGGCTGTCAGTGTGAGTCCAGTGAGTTGAAAAGATGTGCTCACTGGCATACTAGGTAAAGAGAATTCTTGTACCAACTTAAAGAATTGGTAAAACTGGAAAATGGACTGGTACAGCCTGTTATATCAGAGAAAGATGCAAAATAGATATACTTGCAGACAATAATCAGGAAAAGTATTGCTGAGCCTGGTGTGTTATGAGCTAGAGTTTTCAATGTCCTTAAGTTGAGCTGCCAGTATTATGAGGATGATCAGGGTTTTGCAAAGCTGCCCTCTTGTCCTTGTAACCTCTGAAGGAAATGCTATGAACAGCATGAAAAAGGCTGTACTGTGCCAGACCAAAGGTCTGCTTGTCTTGGTAGTCTGTCTCTCATGGTGACCTGGTTTGGATACCTGGAGGGTACTGTAGGAATGAAGCAGTGATATAGTGGTACTTGTTTTTTAGTGTTCTCTTAGCTCAGTGTCCTGCCTCAGAAAGATGTACAAACTTTCTCCAAGGCTGGAGAAAACGTTTTTGAACCTTTGGCTATAGTATTTATCCTGCAGCTGGATTTAAATATATTTTTACAAGGACATATCCTGATGTTTGAAAACATCAAGTAAGGATTAGCATATCTTTGTTTGTAATCAGTTTTCTTATTAATTACCCTCTTTATAAGTAAATCACATCTTCTCTTAGAGTATTTTTTTTTCTTAATATCAACATCCTGACATTGTTTCTTACAATGCTTTTTTTCCAGCAAGGTTGAAAAGTCTTGTTCTTTCTTTACAATGAGGCTTTTTTTACATGTATTCATATGCCCAGTCAACAACTCCTATGTAATCCACTCTCCCATAAAAATCATTTTTCATAAGCTTCATACCGTAAAACTTGTCATTTAATCTTTAATTGTGCTCCTGCATGAAAATCCTCAGTATTCCACATCCATACGCATTCAGTTCTAATGTCTACACTACTATTCTTCGGAGTTACAGAGAAACTGTAAGGCACTTATGGTACTCCTTATAGAGTGTTCTTATATTGCTATTCAGGCTTCATATACTCATATATCCAAATATGCTGCTAGCCTTTGCTGCCCAAACGCTGCTGTCGTACTACCTTAGGAAGTGATATTCAGGCAGTTGAGTCTGAACCTAAAGTTCTTACCACTGCTTTTCAATGTACAAGGTCCTAGAAAGTAAGAATTTTTTAATTCCAAAATTTATTTCATTTCCTTCAGCAGTATTATAGCGCAACATTGTACCAATCATATTTATAATTTGCGATGCTTAAGAGCTCAGTCTGTTTAGTTTTGTCAGAAAAGGATCAGAGGTGTCATGCCTGTGTGGTAGAAAACCCTTTAGGGAATTGGAAGTACTAAGTGATGAACCATCTTTTCTCCTGCAGATGGGCATAAAAATTAACGTGGAGCTAAAGTCTAGGTTGTCTAGATTGGTGCATGAGAGATTTCATTGCTGGAGACATTTCTAAGAAGGCCATGATCTGAGACTGGCCTGGCCTGGCCTGACCAGAGCCCTTGGGCACTTCTGAAGTCCTTGAATTTTCCCTGAGGTTTTGACTACACCAGACAGTGAGCCAAAGCTACCACCAGTTGCATTTTAGCTTCTTCCTTCTGTCAGAGAGGGCTCTCCTAGAGATAGCTCACAAACAGGTCTGCTCAAAGTCTGTGAAGAGCTGCCTTGTGCATGTCCCAAATATTTTATGAGGTCATAAGATTTAGCTGTTTGATAGGGATTGGACTTTGGGTTCTTGGGACTCTATTTTAAGGGTAACATGTAAATAAGAAAGATTCCTGCTTGTATTCCTCTGTTTTAAATAAGATATGTATTCTCTGAATGAGACTCTTGCAGAATCTCTGTTCTGATTATAGAAACTGTAAATAAATCAATATATGAAAGAAATGTTTTATCTGATATAAAGCAAACTGAGTTGAGAGTGGGGGAAGAGAGGTTTCGCTGACATCTGAGTAGATTTACAGTATTGGGCTGTCCATTAATCTGCATGCTTCCTTGACCGTTTCCGTAAATATAAAGTATAAACTGTAATCTGAAGGTCTGTAGGGAAATCTATGCTTTTCTTGCTTTGAATTGCAAACTTGAGTGAAGGATTTGAGGTAATTTATCATGTCCATTCTTTGGAGTTTTTTTGTAATGATTTTGTTTCCCAGTTTGTCAGGACATTGTCTCTAGACAAGTGAGATGCTCCCTGTTTGGAATTTGAAACAATTCCAGAGTTTCTTAAATAGCCTTTCATTTCTAAGTTACTGCTTCAGATCTGCCCAGTCCCAAATGGGATGTCATTTAAATGAGCAGGTCAGTTTCAATTGATAGTTTAATGGATATCAATTCATTTTGCCAACACTAACATCCTTTTAAGATAGATTGGCATCATTCTTTTTTACCATGATAACAGTGACTTCAAAGATCAGATGAACAGAGGACTTTGAATTTTCTTTTGCCTATGCTTGTGTCCCAGTATTAATAGCTATGCATATTTGTGGTAGGAACAACACAGGAATCTCTTTACCTTAACTGTTCCAATGAATAAACTGTAAAAAAATAGATCCCATGTGGACTGAATGTTTTTAAACAAAAAGATCAAGATGCTTTGGAAATGGCTTCAAGTTTTTAACACTGTATTGGGGGTAGAGTATTGAACTATATTGTCCAATTTTTAAAAGTGATTATTTTCCTCTCTCATCTACAAGCTGCACCTGTGAGAATTGGGAAGTGTTCCCAGTGAAATATGCTGATTTTTGTTAGATACAAGAAGTTGGAAGAAGGAGTAATAGATTGTCTTATGGGAAGGGCTCAGATTTGGCAAACTATTGGTAATGTCAAAAATTTCATATGTCTAAAAATTAGCTGTTTCAGTCTAACACCCACTTGTAATTTTGAAATTTTGAGTAATGAAGCACTTCATCTGATAATTGGATTAATTTCTATTTAAAAAGGAAAAGCTGAATGGTGCTTTTTTGCATGTCCTTAATTTTACATCCCAGGGCCGAGAATTTTCTCAGTTCAGTTTGAATAACTGGTGGTAAGTTTGATAACAGGGCTGGCTATGGTGGCATTTATCAGTTTTGGTAATTTTCAAACCATGAAACCTTGTTTCATGCTTTTCCAGCTCATAAAAATGAGCTGGAAAATGAAACTACAGATGAATACATGTAGACTTCCTATGTATTAATGGAGAACTTCTCACATAGAAATAAAAGGATATTTCAAATCTGGGATACAAATTTTGTTTTCTACTGGCATAGAGCAATTTCCCAGTCAGAACAGATACTTAGTTTTTTAATGAAACATAGTATAGAATTTCGAAGTGGTAAACTACATTAATTTAATTCATTTTTAGTGATGGAGTGACAGGGAGGTATCTAAATATGAGAAAGTGAGCAGATCTTAGGAGTTGCTGCAATAGGGCAGGTGTAGCACACAGATTTTTCAAAACACACTTTAAAAATTGGACCTGGAGATTGGAGAATAGTACCTAAAGGCTGGAGAAATCTTCCTCTGAGAAGTGTCATAGCTCAGAGACTGCCTGCAGGTGCAGTGATGGCCAACCAGTGGTTCTGATAAACTAATGCCGGCACTGACACTGATGTTTTCCTAGTAATTTTGACACCAGCCTCCTGAGAGATTCACCAGTGTTGTCTTAGGGGTCTTCTTCATGCTGCTTCACGAAATAATTTGCAAGTGCTTGGACTCACCTAGCCCTCCTCCATGGAGAAACACATGTTCCTAGACACTCCTACTGCTCAATGTTGTATGGTGAGTGAAAGAAGTCCTGTGTTTTCTTTCTTGGCCATCCAGTGAACAGCAAGGGGAGCTTTCATCAATCTTTTATCCCTTGCTGGTCCTTTCAGATACTGTGGAGACAGGAAGAGGGGAATAAGACATGCAGGGTTTGATTCCTGGGTGGAGAGAGGGGGCCATGAGGTGTGGCTGTTGTCCTGCACTCAAACAATGCAGGGGCTACCTGGGGAAGGTGACATTTCACCCTCCTCACCACACTGACAGGCTGCATGACTAAATCATGTGTTTCATGTGCTTCCATATGTATTTAGACATTTAAAGAAGAACCTTCTTCAGCACCCCCGCCCACCCCCAAGTAACAAAGAAAACAAACCAGAAAATCTGTGCTCTGATGACATGGCTGCAATTTGAGTGGCCCATGTTGCTGTAATCAGTGCCCTTCTGCATGTACAGGGCAATGCAATCAGGCACTTGCATGATTTGTTGTTGGGTTTGAGGGTTGTGTGTCTCAGCCTGTCCATCTGCCCCCTTGCACACGAGGTTCCTGCCTTAGTGTAGGACAGTTGAGACTCTCTGAATGTACAGCTGCTGGCTTGGATTTTTTCCTTCCCCTTACTTAGGCTGACTTCAAGCTTTATTTACTGCACAGCATCCAGACTCCACTCTGAAGAGGAATGAAGTAATTTCCATTTTAGTTTCTACAGGGTACCTCCTGCTATGACAGCTTAGAATGTTAATGAGTTTATGTGCTGAGCGTTTGGATGTTATTGTCACCCTTATTGTATAGGTGAGGAGTTTGAGACTGAACCAAAATCCAGGAGTTATCTCTGAATTTGAGGGGCCTAAGATGAGATACACAGACACTGGCAATTTGCAGGGACTGACTTTGTACCCTTTTGTGGGTTCAAATCACATTTACTACAAACTTCCTTAGCAGCTATGAGTGCTCAGAGCTTCTGCACATCCAGCCACAATTACTGATGAGGTGAGGAGCACTGTCCTTACTGCTGAAGTCTTTCCCTGGCTTCTCTGGCTTCTCAGCTAAGAGAGAGATGGCAGCAGGCAGGCATCTCTCCAGGGCTGATGGTCAGTTGCTTTCATCATGAGAACTTTACCTGGACAGCCTCCTGCTTTGTCCTTTCTGTCATTGGGTCTGACTCGTTTGTGCTAATCTCCTTCAGTTCTTGCCCTTCACCTCTCTGGAGGCGTGCATTCTGTGCTCTGTATAGAGTCTCAAAAATAAACAGTGTAATCATTTGATTTAGCATTATTGTAAAGTGTATGGGCCAAGGGACAACTTAGGATGGCAGGTAAGGGATTTCTTCCCTTTCAAGTATTTTTATTTGTAACCAGATATATGTATATTTGTGTCTATATATATTATTTATTTTTGATCTAGGACTTCTTAGTGCGTATTCACTTTGTGTTGGAGTTTCCTTATAAAGGTATTTTAATTTCCCCAAATATGTTTTGTCTCTGGAAATACTATGATTCCAGGACTTCAAAGGAATTGAAAGAGAAGCCCCAAATGCATAGCATCATATAGAATGTGCTGTGAAATAACTTGTCTACTACATCTCAAGAAAGAGCAATGGGTAGGTGAAAACTTGCTATGGAACAATCACACTTTATATACTTTGACCTGAACATCATAGGATGGCATGAATTTTGACTCATGTCTTGCAGTGATTTTTCAAGTATTGTCCTCTTGGTTCTTTTCTATAAGCTACAAAGTAATGATTGTCTAGTGAAGTAAACCTGACTGTTGTTTAACAAACGATAGGCTGCCGTCTAATGCCCAATTCAGCAAAGTTTTAAAGTATCAGAAGTCTTAGTGTATATTTTGAGAAGAATGCCCTTGGAACCAGAATCAATCTTCTCTCTGAGCTCTAGTGGAAAAAAGGAGAAGGGTACAAAGAGAAAATGGTGCTAACTATTGTCTTTATTATCCTAAGTTTTGTTCTGTTCTCTCCATGGGCTCTTGGTTTACATCTTCTAGAGAAATTAGCGCATCTTTAAAAAAACCAAAAAGACAAACACAAACAACTTCCTTCTACAAGCTTTTTTAGTGTTTGTTAGATGTGGGTTCGAAGGCTCTGGTTGCAGCTGAATACCCATTTTCTGATGTAAACAGATTCCATTAACCTGAAAGATGAAAATCAGAATGTTTGAATTTTCATTAATACCATTTTGGGACTGGACAGATAGCTGCAATTGTGATTTTTTTTCTTATCCTTGCAGTAAAGTACTGCAGTCCACATCATTCCTTGCTCACACATTACACCTCACACCTGTGCTAAGTGAGCATTTTCTGAGCAAAGTGCATTGTTTGCTCAACAGAAGCATAAAAGATGACACATGGTATGTTGCTGTACACCTTATCTTCTCTCTGCTAATCGCTGTGGATAAAGTGATGATGATGCAGTACCATATGACTCAGAAACAACTTTGCTGTAAACTGAAAATCTATTTCAGGTAAGTTACACCTGTATGTATACTTAAATGTAACTGTATATTTGTTGCTGGAAAGAACCCAAATGCTTGTCACAAATAACTGGCAACTGGAAGCATCAGAACTGGTCTGTTCAGGTTATATCTGCTCTCTGTCATTCTACAAGTACCTTGAGTGTTTAGGATATGGATGAGTACAACTTCTACTGCTTGTCACTGAACTACTGCTGGTAATTGAAAATTGGAATACAGTGTTCCCTGGAGAGTTTGTCATGGAGCTCAAGAGGTTAATATGTAGTTATGTGATGATACTATAATTTTATATGCATCTGCAGATACTGCTAATAGACATTAAAGTGGGCATTTACATCCTTATTATGGGTCAGTACTTGATGTCATAATAAAAAAGTCACATCAGAAAAGTACAGGATAAAAATCTGATTATGCACATTTTGGAATGTAAATGGCTTTAAAATTCAAATTGTCACCTGGTGGGAGGATCAGGAAGGAGCCAGAACAAGGGCAAAGGGGCAAAGCTGTGAGACACAAGGGGCAAGATAAAGGAGGAAGAAGAGACAGGCAGGAGTAGGCCTTTGCTTGGGTAGTTTATATCCATATGAATACTATACCCCATTACTTAAGCCCTTCATGTCATCTCATTAAACATAAGCTTGAGTGAAAGGTGGACTTTGTAATGGGGTGTGAAGGTCAGTAAACTCCAGATCTTCTGTCTTTCCACAGAGTTCAAATCTGCTCAGTGTTGTGAAGGCTAAAACATCCTGTGGGTTAATGCAGGGTGTTCATTTGGAAAGCAACATCGAAGCTAATAAAGTTTTCAAGGCAAGACAACAGCTGAAACTCTCTCATGAGGCTGCCCTAAGTAAATATACAAGGAGCTCAGCAACTACTGGCCCCAGAGCCTGAGGAGGGGAGGGTACTGAGGAGACAGACTTCGAATTCTGAAGGGCTGTGTTAAAATCAGTGGAGAAGTACCATGAGGACTAGAGCAGCGTGTATGATGCATGTGCAGCTGGATACATCAGGATACAGTGAGTTCAGTCACAGATGTACTCAAAGGGTTTCCAGCATCACCTTGGGTGTCTGGGAGCTGAAACCCTGTAGCATGTAGAAATTTGTAAGAGTGTGGACTTTCTATTTCTGCACTACTTTTTCATCCAAATACATCCTAGAGCACTCAAAAAAGTCTTTGCAGTTGACTGAAATTTTAGGGATGTTTTCTTTGTTGGAAATACAGGATGCAAGGCCATGAAGTGAGGTAAACAGTTCATGACAGATGGAAGGAAAAGCCTTGTCCTTCCCTCTCCACTTCATTGTTTCTTCATGCTTGGCTGTAAGCTCCTGCTGCTTGCCTTTCACTCCTTTGACTCCTCTGAGTCACATCAACTAGTTTAACTGCAAAAAATGACTTGATTTCTGCTGGTTTAGTCAGGTGATTTGGCTCGATTGATGTACACAAGGAGTGCTAGAGGCATCCCAAGACGTGATGGCAGGACTGGGACTGAGGAGTTGGGTGGGCTGAGAATAAGTCCTGGGAGTAATGGTTTGAATGAGGGAGACTCACACAACTGTCAAGCACCAAGGTTTTAACTTTGGCTCAATTGTTTACAGATCTGTGCCCACCACGTGATGGTCTTCAGGGATTCAGCAGCTCATAGGAAATGCACACAGTGCAAGGCTGCAAGAGGGGCTTTGAGGGGGTGCTAAAGTCACATCGCCAAGAACTATGTATGCCTCTTCTCCTAGGTGCTCCTTAAGGGTTTTGACACTATCTTTAGCTGATGAGAGAAGGGACATTTCCTGTGACATAACTGCATATGCTTCCTAAATAGAGATTGTGGCTGAAAGGGACTTTCCTGCTCTAGAGAACCCAAAGTGTTGTTTACACGAGTGTCTTCTCTTTTGGGGTCTGATTTGTTAATCTATGAAGCACAGTGAATGATGGGGCAAAATTATTGAAAATTCTTAGTCTCTCTACATCATGTTGCATGTGATGAGAACCAGCTCTTCTGGTAAATGAGAATATTATTTTAAAAGCCATCCGTCTTTTACAACAGCTTTCAGTAAAAGTACTGAAATGTTGAGGCCTACAAACAGCCTGCTCTGCAGGTTTTTGGGATCTGATATAAGGCAATTTTCTCAGGAAAATGGGAGGCACAGAGAGAAGTTAAAATTTTGCAAGGATTATAGGGCACATCTGTAGCAGACCTGAAAGGCTTTTGAAATTGCATCACTAGAGGCCTTATATTTCTGTGTCCCTACACTAATGAGGTGCAAATAAATCTCCAAGATCCACTCCATTCAGTGGATCAGTGAGACACCAGGCAGGCTGGTGGCAGTCAGTTGGCTACTGAGTCATTTAGCGATTAATGGATCCTTGCTTGTGAATGGGCACGTCCCTTGGCTCAGATTGCTTTAGGCTGCTGAGAGAACAGGGATGGAGAAGTCCATCCCCCTGTTTGCAATTAGTATTTGTTATTAAATGCTGACAGTGTGTTCTCTCCTCTCATGTATTTCATCTTTGTTTATGCACTGGTTGTTGGCACAGGCTTCTGTGCTGTAATGTCTTGAATTAGCTGCTGTTGAAAGGAGTCCAAGGAGCAGTGTGCTCTGAGGAGGACAGGAGGGTGGGAGAGTGGCTTGGCACCACAAGAGCAGGAGCAATTCGGAGGGAAGGATGAAAATGGGTTTCGTTAAGTGGGAGGCTGGCAAGGAGAAAGCAGCAATGAGTCCGTGCACATCTCTGCTCTCGTATGTGATGCCAAACACTTTGATGGGAATAAGGAGCTGGATAGGAAATGTAACCAATGGCAGGAGGGTGAGATAGCCTTGGAAATGGTTTGGTAGAAGGTGATTTTAGCAGACATAGTATCTTCATGTAGATAGATGGTGTTGAGTTAGGAAGCATGAGACCTAAGAGGAGGAGACTGCAGTCACTGGAGATCACCATAGGGATAGAAATGCATAGAGAAATGATAACAGAACTCAAGCTGGCTGTGGAGGATGAGGAAGAAACTAAAAGCAGAGAGAAGAATGGAGAAAAAACATACTGTAATCTCTGAACCTGCAGCTGATTTGAAGGGCATCAGTAGGTGTGTAGGACAAGAGAGTGGCATCAGCCCTCCGATCAGGAGAGCAAACTTACTCCAATCTGTGGGGTTTACACAGCACCTAGGAGGTTTAAGATGCAACATCTGGACTAAATATTAAGGCAGGTGCAATGGCTGCAGCTCTCTGCCCTTCTCTGATGCTGCAGCAGTGTGTGGCGCTACAAGCAGTCAGAATTGGCCATTTTGTAGGTCAGGTCTTTCATCTTTTTGTATGATGAGAAAAAATGTGCCAGGATCTACAAGGAACAGATATAGTTTGGTTATACGAGGCGAGGACTTTGAGCTGCGTCTCCTGCAACCCATCTGCTCAGAACAGCTACAACAGACTATTTTAAGATGAGAAGTAAACCCAAAGTGAGTTGATTTTTCTTTCTCTAGGACCTAGATACCATATCTGCCACTTCCCTCCTGCTTTCTTCAAGAGGAGGATGAAATGTTAAATAGGAATAAACAATTCATCTTGTTGGAGTGCTACTTGATTATAACGCTTACCATGTTTCTTCATGCAGTGGGAATAGACAGGGAAGGGTAGCATGAGGCCAGATTTACCTCTGTTGGATGCATTCACTCACTGTGTCAACCTGTGACCTGACTGGTCACAGACTTGTTTGGTCCATCTGAGTCACATTCCTAAAATACAGATAGCTTTGGCAGTTGTGCCAGCTAGAACCTTGATGTTCACTGGTCACCTGGAGTGGAGTGGGACAAACAGCATTATCAGGTACTGTTTATTGATCACCAGGTGATGTGTGGAACTGCCCCTCTGTGTTTTGCTGTTTTGTCCTGTGAATATTTTGCTCTAGTCTCTGCAAACTTTGCTCCAGAGTATCTTTGACAACGCAACTGACTGCTTCTAGTTGCTTCAGGTATTTTGGATGCATAGCTCTGTTAATCCAGAGCTCATTTGTTGGAGCAAGTTGAGGTCCACATCACCAGAAGGATGCCTTGCTCCAGTCAGTATTCACCTAGCCCAATTGGAGTAAGCATCTTTATCTTTTCCCATCTCTTACTTAGTCGTTCCTGGTCTTCCCATCCCTCTGATGCTGCTCTGCCACTGCTTCTCCCGCATAGCCCACATTCAGGTGTGGCTCTTTAAAAGCAATCTCTGTCAATATTTGTCATTAATCTGTTTCCATTTTTATTTATAAAAGAAAGAGAGAGAGTGAGAACAGAACAGCAGCAGTAGCAAGGCAATTGCAGATGAATAATGAAAGGATTCATCACAGCCATACCAGGATATATATATTTTTTGCAGCCAAGCGAGACGGATTCCCATCACAGCTCGGGGACTCGTTCCACACAACCACTCATCTTTCATGCTTGGGGGAAGGGAAAGGTGGAGACAGTATCATTATGGATGTAACGGGGCTCTGAAGTGACTGGTCAAGGTTGCTGCTTCAGTTGCAAGGAATCTGCTTACAGGAATTTTCTTTCCAGCAAGTGTTACTGCCTGGTAAAGTGGCCTTCTACACCAGTCTGCCACTTATGAAAGGGAGGTTTAGGGTTTGCTAATGGGGATGCTTGCTAAGCAAGTCACCAAGGAAGGACAGAATGTCCAAGTGAGGATTTCAGAGGAGTGACAAACTTGTCTGAGATGGAATGAGGGATACACTGGGCAATGCAGGTATCACTCTTTCTCACATTTTTGTCACTTGAGCCCACTCTCAAGTTCTCTTTCATATCAACAAACACCTCTCAGCTTGCCCTGTACCATCTGACTTCATGAATCCATCTGTCCTGTTGGAACACAAATGTTTTGTTCTTCTTGTTCTCTTTTAGCAGGTTAGGTAGATGAAAACTTGTCAGATGGGAGTGTTGAAGCATTCTGGTGTCTGGAAGGACTCTGTGAAGCCAGGAAGGAAAGAACTGCCATTTATGCAGGATGGAAAAACCCCAACAGCAACCAACCAACCAAACCCACAAAACTACCCCACAAAACCACAAACAACAAATGCCTGAAATATGTCTGATTGATTGGAGTGTGCACTCAAATCCAGAAAAGTCTATGTTTTCTCCTATCTTCCAGGTCCAGGGTAGCAATGTCAGTGCTTCAATGCTGTTTGAGCTCTGTGTGCCTAGGTGCACACAGATGCAGTGGTTATGTTCCTCCACAGCCAAAGAGCTAGTCTGACTCTCCAGCCCTCTTGTGCTTGTAGTGAGGCAATCCAGGCAATGCAATTGCCATCTGAGGCAGAGATGAGCCGTGCTGAGTAATTCTCAGATATAGAAGTGCAGTTACTCTCTGCTCCTGGGACTTGGAAGGTCTGGGTTTAAGGAAAGAGCGTAACACGTGACTATATTTTTCCATCTAGGAAAGCATAAAGCAGGTTGATTTAAAGGGCAGGATGGCCTTATTTTCAGGTGCTGCAGTGACCTGTATTGCTGTTTATCACTTCCACTTCTGGAGACTACATCAACCCATAAAAAGCACAAAAGAACTCGTCCCAAGGGACTGTAGATTTGTCAGGCCTCTTGGCATCCTGGAGTACTTCATGCATCTCTGACAAGGCATTAACATCAGGGTATTCCTGTATTAAATACTTCTTCCTCTCAGTTAAAGCTACTGGAGGCAGTCCCAGTTGGATGGGAGGGTCCAGTGCAATGCTACAGCTGAAGTGATCCTTGAAAGAGTAAGACAAGCAAATATGTTGCTTTGTTGAGCCCTTAGGACTGTCATTTTGGCAGAGAGAAAAAGAGTTGTGACTCTTTCTATTCCAGACCCTGCTAGTGCTCAATTTTTCCTGTATAAAATCACAGCGTTGCCAGCAGTGGAGGGATTGGGGAAAAGTGACCTGTTTCTCAAGCAGCCCCTCCATTTCCCTTTTGTACCCAGGGAATGCAATGCAGTGCTTAGAAGCTTAGACTCAGTCTATATTTTTTATCATTCCTGCTTTAACATACATCTCCCTTTGGGAAACCATTTAGTCCATATCCCCGTACTCTGGCACAGGTTTATGACATGTCATTATGGACCAGATGTCATTCAGTTTGGCTACATGATCCACCTCCATTTACACATCCTACTAGGTCTCTGTTCCCATCCCTAGATAAGGACTCTTGGTTGCTCAGCATTGAAAAAGGTTTTCTGTTGAATATGGGAATTCTCAGGATATACAAAAGGAGGAGGCTTCTATATGGGGTGTTTGCTTATTTAAAAAAAAAAAAGAGAAAAAAGAATGCTTCAGCCATGATAGGTGTCATCGTTGTACAACTGCAGAAGCTGGTTCTGGTATAGCCTATGATTAGTGGCTTCTTCCTTTTTTCCTGAAGGAACCTTTTTTTTATTTAATACCCCCATAGGATCAGGTCCCTGAAAGTGGTTAAGAAACTGTTATTGCTAGTGGTCACCTCCTGACCTTGGTTGGATATAGCCAAGTGTTTAAGGGAAAGCAAAAAAACCCATCAGCTTACTTGTGTTTACAAGACTGGGTTTCATGGGCAGATGAGAATCTTGAGTAGTTCTGAAAATGCTGTGCTCCTTCTGTTTTTCTTGGTGGCATTACAGATTATTAATGGAAAGCTTGCTTTGTCACAGCCTGGGAGATTGCCTTGCTTCTAACTGGTGCTTTCCAGGTAGATACGAACTTGATGTGTAATAAATGTATAGTACAATGTAATAAATGTATAGTACCATGTTCGTGGAGGATAAGGTTCTCTTCTGACTCCTACCAGTGGATGGTTTATGAGATCTCATCCCTCCGGTCACCTTTGTCCCAGTGATACTCTGACTGATTTCTTTTGTTTCAAGTTTTTAGTGGCTCCATGCAGTGACTAGCTTAGGGCATTCATTATTTGGTCTCCATGTCTGTTCTATCTAGACCACTTCTTTTCCTCCAAACACTCCCAGCCAAACCAGTAGCTTGTGACTGCATTCTGCTGAAGGTCCGAGTTTCTACGGCTTCTTGTGTACCCACTGGCACAGGCAGTAGCACCGTGGCACAAGGTGATGACCAATTCTCTATCACAGGGTATCACTGAGATGTTTTGCATTTAAGTAACAAAGATAGATTTTCTTTAGCCTTGAACAATCTGTAAAATACTGCATGTAAGAAAATTATTTGTCTTGCCAAAGGTTTGTGATGCAGCAGCATACAATTTTTTACTGGAGATGTCTCCTCCCAGACACGTAGGCTCTTCTCACTTGGAAATATTTAACACCCTATTAGTTTCTGATGTGTGCTTTAATATATTGGTCATCTCGATGTTCCCTGAGAGGCTTCGAATTATGAGGATATAACCAGGTGCAGGTTTGCGTAACATACTTTGAAATGCTTCACGCCATCTCATCCAAACTTAGGTTATTTTAGTGTGAGTGTGCTGAAAAGTCTGCACAGTATCAAGTGAGTGGTGGATGAAGAGCCCTAAACTCCTCCAACAAAGGTTGTATGAAGAAAACTGAGCAGGTGACCTTCTGGAAAAGTAGTACTTTACAGAATCGGAGGACCAAGGTGCCCTGAGCTACTGCTGTAACCTGTGAGATCAATGTAAATTCAGTCTTTCCTCACTTTTTGTACTACTATAGTCCCTAGAAGTTTTTGGTCAATATTGAAGACCATCTGACCCTGAGGCTTTACAGACTTTGAATAAGAGCATTTGCTGTTCAAAGAACATACTGTCCAAGCAGAGAAGGATGAGGTTGTAGGCCACAAGTAGTAAAGGTGAGGAAGGGCAGGATAATACATGATCTGTTATGACATCAGTGTGAAATTAAATGGCAAAAAAGAGATACTGCTACACTGTTGATTGCTGAATTAATTGTCTTTAACCTTTAGGACCTTTAACCTTTAGCATCTCAGGATGCTAGCTAAAGCACACTGAAAGTCATCAGGGAAGATGCATGTATGAAGGTATGTGCAGATAGGAGGAAGAAGCAGCAAGATAAGAGGTAGGTGTGTTTTGAATAGAGATCTAGCTGGAGAACAGAGCTCACATTTTGGAGATGTTAACAGAGAAATGTGGTTTGGGTTGAAAGCTGAGCAATTTTTTGTTCCTTATGTCTTAACCTGTTGTCCACCTTCTTCGGGTTTTTTCATTTTGAAAGCCAGACTGCCCTGCTGACTGCGTGCATGCATTTCGTTCTGTGTATGCCCTACCAAAGCAGTGGGAGCCAGCTAGAGAATTGTGTTTGGCTGTCCCCAGACTTCCTCCTTTGTGTTCTTTCTTTTACTGGTGAAGGAGGCACAAGAGGAGACCCAGGCTCAGTATAGTTGCACCTCAGTTTTGAGGCCTGAGTTGGGGAGGTGCTTTGCTGGTGACAGTGGCATGGTGATAAGTGTTGTTCTACTTTCTGCGGTCTCCATTATTTATGTTTCAAAACTGCTTTCAATATAAAGGTCCCTCTTTCTAAGAGCAGTGTAAGAGGCCAAACTATTACCTATGGGAATAGTATTTTCTGGGCCTATGCTATCGAGTGGCAGCAGTTCAGCAGTGTCTTCCCTGAACAGTTCAGTCACCCCAGTTATTGCTTACCCAGGGTTGCTCTCAGGTGATTCCTTCCTGTGTCTGGTGGCATGAATGCAAAGCAGATCTTCACTTGCTGATTCCTGCAGCAGTGAGAAGAATTGAGGAGTTGTAATGATTTCAGCCAGTTTATGCTGAACGTTTCTGGTTAAGGACCTAAAGGCAGTGCTGGCACCAGGGTCATGGAGCTGTTGAATCTGACTTTGCCTGGGTCTGAAACATGGTAAGACAATGAAAAGGGCTGTTTCAGCTGTTCTTGTCTGCAACAGCTATGGTGGCTGGTGGGCTCAGCTTAGCTGGGGCAGAGACTTTGGGTTCTATCTGAGGAAGCATTTGAACTCAAGAAGCCTCAGAAGGACTGAAAGTCTGGCAAATGGGCCAGGCCCCCCACTGTTTTATGTCTTGTTCAAGAGCAGATATCCCAGATGCAGAGAGAGTTTTTTCAAACAAGTTACCAAGAAAACACAACTTTTCTAATACTTTAAAAGTGAGTACACAACATCAAAGCAATATTAGCACCTCAATTCATAAAGTGAAGGAGAGATCAAAAGCTATTTTCCCCCACCTGCTATTAATGGAAGTTGCTCTCCTTCATTACACTTTTCCTCTTGCAAATCACTGGAGTAAAGAAGATGATTCAGTGGCAGGGTTCTGGATGTCTCATCAAAAGCCAAGGCATGACTGGGACAGTGAGACTGGATCATCCTAGCACAAGATGAAGAGCTACTTAAAAGTGTCTGATCTGTGTCCCTTTTGAGGATAGGTAGAGTTTCATCCTTTGTATTTGGAATTTTTCAGAGTGCTGAATTTCCATTGAAATAGCAGGGAACACAGGTGTCTTCTGTAGGCTCAACTGAGTCTTACCAAATACTCCAGCTCTCCTAAATAAGGCTGCTATCTTGCTGATCTGTGGCCAGAACCAGAGGCTGCAAGGAGCATGTGTAAACAAGGTGTCCCAATGTGTTATCTGTCAGTCTCTGAATTTCTATGTTTGCCTCAGGAGAGTGGCGAGGAGAAGCTGGGCTGCTTGGTTTGACCTTTCTTTTTAGTTTAGTTTTTTTCCCTGGTTTTGGTTTGTTTGTGTGTGTGGTTGTGTTTTTTGTTTGGTTTTCTCTTTGCACGTGCCTCTAATTGATCTTGAAAAGAAGGGACAGTAAAAGAAGACGTTAAGGTGAAATGAAGCCATAACTGTGACTGGAGACTTTTATTAAGTGTGGCAAAATTCCCTGGGCTGCCTATAAATTGTTTATTGATTTTGGTATGGCTGGGTGCTCTGGAGTAATCGCCTGCAGAACCACTAGAGAGCGAGCAGAGAGGCTCTGGCTTTGCCAGGTCTCTGCTGCTTCCTGCCCTGTCTGCTCTTCCTCCTGCCTGTGCTGGTGGTCTCCTCTTTGACCTGTGAATGAGCAGCTGGATGACTCCTGTGGCCAGCTCCTGCAGCCCAGAGTAGGGCTCTGCCTTGCTGTTCCAGAATGGCCAGTGAAAGAATATAGTAAGGGAAGAGATGGCTTTGGAGCACATATCATACAAGTAATGGTATTGCTGAGACTTAAACCGCCCTTTGGCTCTTCCACCCGTTGGTTGTTACAGAGAGAAACCTGTCTGTGACGATCAGCAAGGTTACTCATCTCTGAGCCTGCCTAACCATGGGGCAGGTCAATTTTGTGACAGTGCAGAGATGAACATGCTCATATTTCTCAATAGTGTCTGTGCTGTGAAGTTTTGCCTCAGTATACCCTGCTTGCCCTCACATGCCCTTCTCCTCTGCCAAAACTGCAGGATGCTGTGTGCAGTGAGCCAGCCTGCCTCCCCTGTGCTGGTCTGTAAGCCCGGCAAAACTTCAGCCCCTCCTGATTTTTCCTTTGCTTTTTGTTACAACATCAGGGTGGTTTTACTGCTCTGTTTCAGTAAACTACTTTACACAGGGATTTTTCTCATCCCATCTGGAGAGCTGTCCTGGCAGAACTGGGGTTTCTGTTTCATTCACTTCCCATGGAGGTGCTGCACATTTCTATGTTACATTTGCACAAGGGCAATAAATTCCTTAATTGTTTCTTATCCAGAGTGCTATGACTAACGTATACTGCTAAAATATGCTGTCCCTTCAGGTCCAAGGAGGATATAGAAAGGGAAGCAGTATTTTTTTAACATTTGATCAGGAAAGTTAGTGAATTTTATGACACATGTTGCACAGTTCATGATACCCCATCGTCTTCTACAGGCGAGGTGCTGGTAGTTGGTGGGAGATTTTATTCTCTGTCTGTCTCTGTCATTCAGAGTCCATATTTCTATCACCTGGTAGCATAGATTGGTTTCATTTCCTGTCTTCTACAGAGGACTTCCAAGGCCTGTAGTAGTGTGACCATTAGGTGAATGATATTCAGATGTAAATCTCCGTGTGGAGAGAAAAAGAGGACTTGTCCACCTGTTAGGCCCCTGAAGTCTGCTGAGCTTCAGTAAAAGTGTCAGAAATTCTGTTTTTAGAAGATTCAGTAACAAACTGTGTTCCTTTCTTAACCATCTAATCTGTATATGAGAGCGGGAATGTGAAGGTAGGATAAAGATAAAATTGTCTTTTGCATCATTGGTCAAAATTTTCAGGAATTTGTTTAGATTCTATAAAGAAATGTTTTTTTGCTTTGCATGTACATAAGGTTTCTTTAAGGAAAAAGAGGGGTAAATGTGTATTAGTTTAAAATTTCATTTTCCGGAGGGCATAATGTTAATGGAAGGCAAAATATCTCTAAAGTGTTGGCAATTTACCTCCAAGGTTTTGAAATGGGATAAAATAATCTAAATAAAAATTTGCATCTACCTAGAGAGTTCTCTGACAAAAATGGCACGTGAACATTAGTGCTAGGAACAGCAGTAACTGCTTCAACTCTGATCTTTTTTATTTTTTTTTTTTTACCCCTGTAATAAAGGTCAAAATTTTAACTTTCTGTGGAATAAGGACAATGAATTATGCTGATGTTGGTCAGTGTACTTTGGCTAGGAGATGTGAATGCTGTAACAGCATCTGCATTAATCTTCACTGGTACTTCAAAGCATTTACTGTGTATGTATATCACGTAAACTTTTGTAATGCTTAGTTGCGTGAATGAACTCAGATGACTGATTTATTCCCTCTCACAGAAAAAAAAATTCTCCTAGTTAAAGCTGCAAAACTTTTTGCCATGGCTTGAGTTCCCTGACTACAAGGTCTTGCTCACAGCTGTTGTAGATTTCTGATTCTGTTGCTTGTCTTGGAGATTTTTGAACCCCCGCCCTTGGGAAGAACAGCCTGGCTTTAAATTCCTCAGTCCTGCACCTCAGACTGAAGGAGTTATTTTTAACCTGTCTTGACCTCTGCCTGAGCAAGAATAAAATAGGGATTGGGCAGAATATGACACAAATCAATAGGTTATCCCAACAGATATGATCTTTGGCACCGTTTTGCCTTGGACACTTGCTGCAGTAACAAAGATAAATGGCGATTTGTTAACATTGTGATCTAGGGACTGGGTGGCTCAGTGGATCGTGTGGTGGCCTCTGACCTCTGGGTCTCCAAGCTCTGAACATCAAGATGAAATCTCATTCTGATAGTAGGAAGGAAAAAAAGGTCCACAAGAGCTGGATGTTTTTGGTTCAGTGCTTATCACAGTGCTCCAAAAACATTCCAACAAGGATTGAATAGACAATACCTCCTGACAAAAAGGAGTAGGGGAAATAGGATGGGAACTGTTGCAATAGAGAGCTAGTGATCAGTTACTGCAGGCTAAGACTTTCAGTGCTTTAATGGAGTGATACTAGAGCACTCAGAGCTACTTTGTCTCTTTGTCTACCTATCAAAGAGGACTTGCATCGCAGAAAATTTGTGGAGACTTCAAGTAAAAATGAAATGTGTTTTATGAAACAGCTTTCATTTCATTTTCTGGGACAGTATCTGCATGTCCTCTGATTACTGAAAGATAGTGATGAGGGGTCTTTTGAGGAGCTGAAGTATTGCAAACAGCAGATACAGTTGTGATCCAGTCATGTCTGTGCTAACCTTATGTGATCTGTTCCATATCTCTAGAGTCCTGTTTCAGGTCCTCTGTAGATAGCTGACTTTTAGTATGTTCTCAGATGCACACAGTTTGTCTTGTTTCAGCAGTCCAAGATAGTGTATTCTCATCAGGTGAAAATAGATTCCTGCAATAGAATTTCTTCCAGGACATCTGCGAGGATTGGTAAGCAGTGTTTAAAGACAATTCCATGTTGTAACTTATCTCATGTAAGCCACGGTGAGTCCTTTTCTCCCTTGGCTGGGGTATAATTCCCCCTGCCATTAGGAGGTAGCATGGCAGTATTTCAGTCTGAGCTGAATGCATCGACTTCAGATTTTTGACTCTGTTTCTCTTTACAGTTCTTTCTACAAGACTGGCATGGTGCTCTCAGGTGCTTTACCATGTTAAGCACATTCTCTCTGTCCTGACTAGTCAAGGGGACAAAAAGCTTGCACCTATGGGGGACAAGGGCTCTAGCAACTGCCTCATTGATCTAAGCAAGATGTTTACATAGTGCTTTTAATCTTTCCCGTGTTGTAGATCCTAGGGTTACATGAGAGCTCATGCTGTGCTTGGGAGCCCCAAATTTCTCTCTGTGATAGTCCCCTGCAGCATCTGTCCCTCCAGCTTTGTATTTTTCATTGGGCTGTGCATTGCTGGGTTATAGAGAATGATGTGTCTTGTCATTGAGAGCAGCCTCTTTTCCATGTTTTAACTCGTCCCATACATCTGTAGGTTGTATCAATACCAACAATGAGTTGCAATTGCAATGGATCAGTGCAGACTTCTGCTAGTGTCTGTGTGTAATGTCATCTTAGCATTGGCAATTGCTCTTGAATCTCAAATGGGAAGCCTGTTTTTAATCCATGGATTACTTACCCTATGGGTTGCTCACAGCACACATTCATTACTTGAGATGTCACAGAAGGAAGTTTGAGGCAAAGAATCTTGTCCTACATGTTCCTCTCCTCATGAGGTTCCTGAAAACTCAACCCAGTGTCTTCCTTACCCCAGACTAAGGCACATTTTTGTATCCTGCCCAGGTGCCTGTTCTGTGTCACATTGGCCCAAGTTCATCATGACACTTGTTTCTCTAGAGACAGGGGCTGCAGCCTGCCCATAACCAGAAACCTCCAGCTCTATCCCTTTCCTTCCATGGGAACATAGATTGCCCTGCCATTCTCACGTGTCAGTCCTTTGACTGAAGGCTGTGTTCCTCTCTCCTGCAGCCCAGCCCAGAGCTTGTTGTGGCTCCAGGATGTGCAGAGCAAAGTGCACTGGGCAGACTGGATGAAAGCAGCACGTCCAGCTTGCTCTCCCCCTGCAGCCAGTATGCCACTGTCATAAGACTGCCACTACTGCCTTCCTATGCACAGAGGACGTTTGGGGCTGAGCTTGGTGCACGTACTGAACAGGGACAGTAGGGTGGTTTCTTGGCCAGGAATATGTTAGGACCTGCACAATGCATGTGAAATGACACCTAAACTGGCTATGGCTTTAGCCTTGCTATAGATGTCCAGGTATGCTGCATTAGCACTGCTGCCTTTGCCTACCAGGCCTGCATTCATGTTTAAAAAAAAAAGTGGGAAAAAAAAACCCAACAAAAAAAGAAAGAACTGGAGAGAGAGGCTAGCAGCCTAGCAAGACCTACTTTTCACTATATTTTTAGCCTCTGATTTTATTTTTCCTAGTATAATTCTGAATTAACTGTTTCATTTTTTGTTCAGGTTGAGATCAAGTTTAACTGATCTAAAATTCTCTGCCAACATCCCTTTTGTCCTTTTCAAACTACAGGATTTGCACTATCATTACTTCAGTCATATTTCATGTTGGGTTGGTTTTTGTTTTTAAAAACGTGTTAAGTGACATCACTGGTGAATTCTTTGAAGTTCTTTGAGTTGTTCCAATTGAAAGTTTTTACTTTTGAAAGATATTTCCTCATGTCTTGAATATAAAAAACAAAGGATCTCCTTCGTCATAAGATATATGGCATGAGGCTTCTTGTGTTCTTTGGGTTTTAGGGAGAATTAGTAGCTACAGATTTCTGCCATCTCTCCAACTATCTACGCCTAGACAAGGATATTCTTTCTACCACAACATCTAGTTTTATGAGGAGACAGCTCTGTGTGTGTGTTACTGAGAAATAACATTTTTTTAAAGATATGAAGACAAGAAATAAACTGCTCCAACATCTTTATAATGCAGCTCTGCTCAAGGCCCAGTTTACTTTCCTCCCATGGAAATAGCTTTGCATATTTCTCAGTACAAATAGCCTTTTAGGGGTTTTCTTCTGAAGGATTTGTATTCTTATGGAGAGACATACTGGAGAAGTTGATACTTGTACAGCATGCTGCATTCAGAACACTGCTGTTGCTGGCAGAGTGGTCAGTGGTACTTCTGATAAGGCACGAGCCATTCCCTCACAGGTACTAGAAAAAATGGCTGTAGTTTGATGGGTTTGGGAGTGGCCAGGGTCAGGTCATCATCTTAGAGCAGCTGTTTTTCTGTCTGGTCCTGGCCCATCTATTCATGGGTGCCATGAGAAGAGCTGTTGTCCAGAGGCAGTAATTGCAGAGCTGGTGGGAAGCAGCAGGCAGGTCATGTTGCTTCTTCACCTGTTTCTACTCCAGAAACACCTCTGCAACAAATTAATGTCTTCTGCAATCTGTTTGTAGAATCATTGAATTACAAAATAATTCAGGTTAGAAGGAGTGTCAGGAGGTTTCTGATACAGTCCCTTCTTAAGGCCGGGTCAACACTGAATTCAGACTTGGTTGCTCAGGGCTTTATTGAGTTAGATCATGAAAGCCTACAAAAATGTAGGTTGTACAGCCTGTCTACACAGCTCATTTCAATGCTTGGTTGACCTCATGCTGGAAAAGCTTCTTCTTCTATCCAGTTTGAACTTTTCTTGTTTCCACTTGTATCTGTTGTGTACTGCCAATGCACAACCCACTGTAAAGAGCCTGTCTCTGTGTTCTCAATAAGGTGCTTATTGAAAATCTGCTGTTAGGTCCCTCTAAAACCTTCTCCAGGCTCAACAAACCTGGGTCCCTCAGTCTCTCATCACAGGGCAAATGCTCCAAACTGCTGATCCCCTCGCTCACCCTCCATTCACTTGCACCAGTTTATCAATCTTTCTCTTGTAACGGGGCCTCTAATCTAGACAACATATTCTAGATGGAGTTTGGCAAGTGCCAGGTGAAGTGGAATAACTACATCCCTTGAACCTGTGTGCTATGGTCCCGTGAGTACCACGCAGGGCACTGTTGGCCATTTTTGCTGCTAAGGCACACTGATGGCTCATATTCAGCTTAAGACCCATCAAGCCCCCAGGTCCTCTTCAGCAGAGCTGCTACCCAGGTAGGCAGACCCTAGTATGTACTGTCACAGTGGATTATTTCTCCCAAGGTATAGGACTTTGCATTTGTCCTTGCTGAATTTTGTAAGGTTCATGTTAGCCCTGCAGCCTCTCTATGGCATTTCAGATGGCAGCCCTGCCTTAAGCATATCAACTGGTCTCCCCAGTTTGGTGTCAAGTGCAAGCTTGATAAGAGTGTGCTTTGTTGCATCCTCTAGGTCATGGATACAGATGTTAAACAGGACAAGTCCCCTGGATGTATCTTGTTACTGGCCTACAGGTAGGGGATAAACATGGCCCTCTGAGCTTCATCATCCAACCTGTTTTGAGCTCATCTGATAATCCACTCATAATGGTTTACAATCAGTCTTGAGGCATTCTGGGAAACAGTGCTGAATGTTTTGCTGAAGTCAAGGTAAATGCCTTCCCTGCCTCTCCCCCTGTCCACGAGTGCTATCATTTTATCATAGAAGAGAATCAGGCTGGTCAGGCATGATTTATTCTTGGAATATCCACACTGACTGTTCCTAATCACCTTCTTCTCCTTTGTGTGCCCAAAATACATTCTAAGGGGACTAACTGCATGATTTTCCCAAGGACACAGGTGAGGGCGATTGGCCCTAATTTATTGGATTTTGGACCTCTTGAAAATGGATCAGAAGGAAGTTATAGGTCAGAGAGAAACCCATAGTCTGTAAAGTCAGCTACTTTCAGCTGCTTTTTCCTTAGTCAGCTCACAGCCAGCACAGAGTTGCTGGTAGTGTGCATGGAGGGGGTAAGAGAGCTTTCTGGCTGCCTCAGGTTTGTTACCAAGGGATGTGGGAAGCCAGGAAGGAAGGGCTAAATTGCAGGTTGGAGCATGTGGTGGGTCTTCTCATGAGCTAGACTTTAAGCAGCAGCTGATGAAGCTGAGGGTTTGCTACTTGAGCAAACCTAATCATAGGCTCTGGGCAAGTAAATTTATTTCATAGAAATTAAGATCTCTGAGGGATTCAATGTAGGGGCCTTAAAAGCCCTTCCTTGCAACTCCCTGCAGTGTCACTCTGCCTCTTGCTGAGAGAGGTCTGCTTTCATACTTGGGCATCTGCCTTCATCTCTGTTCTGTATCTCTCCCCTTCCTTGAGGAGGAAAATGGGCCTCTACTCCAACCCCAGAAAATGTCATGCACATTGGAAAGACACATTTGCCCTGCTCTCTTCCTTGAGAGAAGTTCAGATAAAAATAAATGCATGCTTTCTTGCAAACCCTAGAGTGAGAAAGTTGGAGCATTGGTGTAATTTCTCTCAAGGTGTACCTGTCGTCATTGTGTTAGTGTTCCACAGCTTAAATGCAGCATTTGTAATCAAAGCTGCAAAGTTCCACTGTATATTGAGAGGCTTTCTGTATTCACTTCCTTCTTGCAAGAAATCTAGAGAGGATTTCCTCTGTTGGCAGGCTAGGAAGAAGGTTGAGAGAGGAGAAGAGGTGGTTATTGAGAGCACCTCTTTGACCTCCTGCTGGCCTCAGGGCAAGAGGGCAGGTTTCAGCTCAGTATCAGAAGTTGCTTTGTTTTTGTCAGCTCACTTGCAGTGGCCTCAGGTGAGAGAAGTAGCTCTGCTGAGAAGCTGTCCTATTACTAGTGCTTTCCCAGAGGGAAATAGAGATTTCCATGCACTTCTAAATGGAAGCATTTGCAGTGAGAGGCTTTCTGGGGCAAAACGTGACCCTTACATCCACAGGCATGCCCACATGTCAAAATGCAAGTATCTTCAGCTACTTTTTTCAGAGACCTTCATATAAATTCTTGAATTCTTCAACAGGTACATTTGTTCTCCCTACTCTAGCTTTTCATAAAATCTTAGAATATCCTGAGGGGATATTGGAAGGGACCCACAGGGATTATCAAAATCCAATTCCTGGTCCTGCACAGGACAGCTGCAAGAATCACATCGTGTACACGAGAGAATTGTCCAAACCCTTCTTGAACTGTGTCTGGCTTGGTGCTGTGACCACTTCCCTGGGGAGCCTTTTCCAGTGCCCAACCACCCTCTGGGTGAAGAACCTCTTTCCAATATCCAACCTAAAGCTTCCCTGACTCAGCTTCAGGCCATTCACTCAGGTCTTGCCACTGGTCACCAGAGAGAAGAGATTGGTGTCTGCCCCTGTGTCTTGGGGTCATCCTATGACAATACTGTATTCCTCATCACCTGCTTGATCTCTAGTGTACATTTAAATCACAAAGGGGGGAGAGAGAACCCTGCCCTTCCCCTCACCAGGAAGCTGTAACTGCAATGAGGCCTCCCCTCAATCTCCTCTTCTCCAGGCTGAGTATACCAAGTGACCTCAGCTGCTTCTCATACAATTTCTCCTCTGGATCCTTCACCATCTTCACTGCCCTCCTTTGGACACTCTTTAATAGCTTTAGATCCTTCTTATATTGTGGCACCCAAAACTGCCCCCGGCACTCGAGGTGAGGCTGCCCCAGTGCAGAGCAGAGCGGGACAATCCCCTCCCTTGCCTGGTTGGTGATGTTGTGCCTGATGCCCCCCAGGACACGCTTGGCCCTCCTGACTGCCAGGGCACTGCTGGCTTATGTTCAACTTGTCATTAATCGGGACTCCCAGGTCCCTTTCTGCAGCACTGCTTTCCAGCATCTCATTCTCCAGTCCGTACTTACATCCAGCGTAGCCCCATCCCAGGTGCAGAACCTGAATTTGTCTTTCTTAAAATTCATGTGGCTGATGATTGCCCATCTCCATAATTTTCAAGGTCTCTTCGCAGAGCCTCTCTGCCTTCAAGGGAGTCAACAGCTCCTCCCAGTTCTGTACCTTCAGCATCCTGAAGATGTCAAAGAACTAGACCAAGGATGGAGCCCTGTGAAACCCCGGTAGTGACCAGTCACCAGTCTGGTGTCACCCCAAACACTATAAGCCTTTATGGTTCACCCGTGAACCAGATGTTCATCCATCTCATCTCTTGTTTATCCAGCTGTGTGCTGGATGTTTTGTCCAGAAGGATACTGTGAGAGACAGTATCTAAAACTTTATTAAAATCCAAATGATTACATGGAGTGGCTTCCCTTGATCAACTAGGTAGGTTGCCTCTTCATAAAAGGAAATCAGATTTGACAAGCAGGACTTTCCTCTCATGAAGCCATACTGTCTGTGACCAATAACTGCATTCTATTTCAAATGTTTTTCAGCATCTTCCAGAATAATCTTCTCCATAATTTTACCAGTCACTGCAGTGAGACTGATAGACCTGTAGCTTCCAGCATCATCCTCTTTGCCCTACTTGAAAATTGCTACAATGTTAGCCAGCTTCCCATCAACTGGAAGATTATCAAGACCATTATAAAATCATTGAGAGAGGCTTTGCGATGACATCAAGCTGCTGTTTGAGTATTCTCAATTAATCCTGTCAGGCCCTATAGACTTACAGGGATACAGCTGGAACAGCAGATACCACGCAAGTTCAAGGTCAGCTGGAAGTTGATTGTTCTCAGAGTCATGGTTCTCCAGCTCAGGGCATTGTGTCTCCCTTAGCCCATGAAGAGTGCTGAAGACAGAGGCAAATAAAGCCTGGAACACCTCTGTCTTGTCTCTGTCTCTCTTTGTGAGGTGACAGTCCTCATCCTGTAATGGCCCAGTGTTATTTCTGCTCTGCCTTTTGTAATTAATATATTTTGAAAACTTTTTTATTTTTACCCACAGTAAGAGAACATCCACAAGAGAAATGTGCTCAAGGGAGGATAGATAGGAGTGGTGGAAGGATTTGGGTTCTTGCAGTGGAGGTATCTCCTTGAAAACTGAAGTGTAAAAGAAACAGGAATAATGTGGAACACCTGAGGGCAGGTAATGCCATCTGCAAAACAGCATGGAGAACAAACTATGTTGGGAAAGTGCTCTTGGCTTTCAGGTGTTGTTGCTTATTCATTCATGTTTTCATTGACTAATATTTTACAGGAATCTGATCATTGGTGAAGTATTTGATTCAACTATATGAAATCCCATTAGCAATGTGTGGTTGTTCTCCAGACAGGAGGAGGACTGGGGACTTAAAACTCATCAAAGTATGATGATGGTTGTAAAAGAATCATGTAAGCTGGAGATAGAAAGATCTGGTTTTTGCCATTGCAAAGCTGGTTGTTTAATAGCCTGAATGGCCAGTGAGGTGGGACAGGGGTCACCATTCAAGCTGGTATAATTAATCCTTTTGATTAGATATACAGAAGAGGTGGTAAACTGACCATTAATTAAATGTGCAAAGGATACTAAATTTGGAGCACTGTAACCAGTGCCTGGAGTGTGGAGATGTTAAAGGATTTGAAATTAGAAGCAAAAGTAAGAAAGAAAGGTCCCTGCTGCCAGGACATGTGGAAGTAAAAGAAAACCACATTGAACATGGTATGTGGAGACGAGAAACCAAAAATACCATGGTGCCAGAAGAAGATGCAACCATATCAGAGTGTTTCTTTGGTTTCTGGAAGCTGGTAAGTTACTGTCCATTGGAGGAAATCTGAGACTCTTCTCTGTGGAGAGAGAAATGAGACTGCCTCATTATTTGAGGAAGTCAAGGGAAAACCTCCCAGAGGTTTGGTTATGGCCCATAGACTGTGTCTGAGTGCTGATGAATAAGCCAGTGGGAGAATGGTCAGAAGCACTGTGTGCACCCAACTGAGCCAGTGCTCGTGCTTTGCATCAGGGGACCCATGTCCTTTGTAAAGAGCTCCACCTTTAGGGTGTCCACAGGGCAAAGTACCTAATCACAGTGTAGAAGGGATCTGAATGGGAGACAGGGGTAGGAGCAGAAGGATTTTGCTACAACGCAGGAGCAGAATGACAAGGAAGCAAATGAGCGAGATCAATGGCCAAATGCACTATAACTAACTTGCTCTGGCCTTCTCCAGTGCTCCCCTCCCAGCATCTCCAGAGAGCTGTGCCAGCATGGCCTCCTGGTCAACGCTGTACCCAGGGTAACATTTGGGGGAGAAACAGAGGAGCAGGGAAGTAATGAGATAAATATCAGAGAGCTGTTAATGTGGGTGAGCCAGACTCAGGCCTGGGAGCCCCAGGCTTTTGTTGTGGCATTAGAGTATAATTTTCTGTGTTTTGTCCATTTAGCATTTGAGAGACAAGAGAACAGTATAGATCCTGGAGGTTAGCTTTCACCCTTTATGTTTTTGGGGAATCTGCCTCATTGTCAGCCTAGACTGCTCTGAGCCATTGCTGCAGGATGTTCTCCCTTATGCCCCTGACACTCCTGTTCAGCTGGGACATGTGGTAAACATGCTCCTACATCTCCCACCAGCTGTAGGTGCCAGCTCTGGTCGGTGAGGTAGGTGATGTGAGAGGACTCTGAAAATCCATCCCTTGAAGAAAAATTCTGCATATCTCTCTCCCATGGCTGGGTATCTTGAGGGCTGTGCATCTCTGTGTGTGGGCTTTCCTGTGAGCAGGGTCATGGACGCCCCCAGCGGTGCTTGCAGCAGTGATAAAGTCTCTACATAGCCTTTGTAGTGCTCAGGAGAGGCTGACAAAGGCTGAGGGGAAGCAAATGAGCTTTCCTTGGGGTGAGTTGTACCATGTACCTTCCCAGTCTTGAGATGTTCTGCTGTGGAGCAGGAAAAAGTGAGAAGATTAAATGGAATATATATTAAAACTGTTTCGTAGAGTAGCACTGATCCTGACAGACTCAAGAATCACTTTTACAAAAAGCTTTTAACAAAGTATTGCTACTCAGTTTAGATACTGCAACTGGCTGGTCCTGGGCTCTTACAGTATATGGGAAATGCTGTCTGCAAGAGGGGGATTTCAGCAGTGGTGGGTTGCCAGTCTGTAAAGGTCATGGAAGGGTGAGGTAGAGATGGGAAATGTAACAAGGGAAGCTTATCAATTTTGCCTTTGATGGCTCTTTCTACCCTGCAGTGCTTTCCAGCCTGACCTCTGCCATCTGGTTCTAGTGGCCACTACAGTTGTTCTGCCTCTGGGTAACACGGCAGACTGACCTTAGCACACCTCTCTCCTCATCTGGAGAGACAAAGGAGGGCGGTCTAGATACAAGAAGATGTAGAGGAATTACACAGAAAAGAGCCATCCAGCACTTGACATAAATCTGGGTGAGGTGACATGTACAAGTATAGAAGTTATCATGCAAATTGGGACCAATTATCTCCCTGCTCCTGAGTCCTGTTTCCCAGCTTGGCTGATGCTTCAGAAGAGTCCAGTTTGGAGGAAAGGTGTTTTTCTCTGTCTGCTGGTCTGAGGTTGACTTCAGCTTCCAATTTTGGATATTCTTTGGCTTTTGTCCAAGAAGGTGGGTCCAGCTGGTGGCACATTGGCAAGCTCAGGGGACAGCTTTGTATATTCTCATCTTTTTTTGTAAGAAACTTAGATATAGAAACAGCTATTGTCAGTACACAAAGCCTAAAGACAAATCACCACTTCAGCCAAAGAGCTGCCACCCAATTTATCTATAAAGGTTGTGGAATATTCCCTCGGGTGGCATCCAGTCACTGATGTGGGTTTGGGTGCACTGTTATTCACTGATGTTTAGAGTTTTACCAGCTTATGAGTTTTAACTGAATCTCTGACTGTCATGATGATAATTTTATGTGAGGAGGCAGATTATTCTAAACTACTATGATACTCTTGCAGCAAGTTTTGGCTGCTGTTAGTGAGGAGGACTGAAGAACCTGTATAGATCACACTATAATTCAAATATCAATCTTATACTGTTTTTAATCCTGCTTCAGCTGTGCTACTTAACTTGGTTCTACTTGGTGGGGTAAGTCCCATGAGTTAATGTAGTTTCATATGTTCTATATTCTCCAGAAACTTTTCTCTCTCAGCTTTGGACTCCTGTTTCTGCTCTCTTCTAGAAGATACTCAGTGCTAACCAGCTATTACAGAGCTCTCTGAGGGCATGGTTTCCTTTTGCTCTTTATGGTGGTGTGTAAGGAAGGAAAAAAACAGAGAACAGCAGCGTTTCTCCTGACAGATGCCCCTGGCATACTACTGGAGACAGTGCTACTGTAGAGTTCAGTACTACAGAACACAGGACAAAAATTCCTGTCTATTATCACTTAATATTTCCTTCCTGGTGTATCTGAATAAGTGATGGGTTTTTCCCCCTGCTCTTTTTTTCCCCTTGCCACCATTGTGGAGTGAAAGGTCATTTCTATTTAACTGTCTATGTTTCCTGTATTCATGTGGAACTTCCAGGCATATTGAAGTGCTCTCTGAGGGCAGTCTGCATTGCCTGGTTCTGGCTGATGCTGAATTTCACCAACAGTTTTCTGCTTTTCTTTCCAGCTTTGTCACTCTGAGGTTCTTCTTGGTCCACTTTTATCTTGATTAATTTAAATGAAGCTGTCGTCTGCATTTTTCTACCACCTGTTCTTCTCAGTTTCCAGGTCACTCACAACATACCTAAGCAGCCCTAGCACAGACCTTGGTGTGACTAAGTTTTTGAGCTGTGCTCATTCTGAAGACTAGCTGTTCATTCTTTACTAGCATTTTCAGTTTCATCCACTTTCTCATTTGTGACAGAACTTTCACTCCACAGGTTTTCCAAGAGTGTCTCTGAAAAAGGGGTTACCTGAAGGTCTAGATTGTCAACTGGTTACCTTGCAAAGCTGTTGCAGAGGTACTTTGAAAGAAGTCCACTGAACAAAGGACCAACTCTTGTTCAGGAGTGAGAGCACTGACTAAATTGGTACTGTAAGTTAATTATTTGTGTATTGTTGTGTATAGTTTATACAGTTTTAATTCTTTAAGCTCATAATTCTAACTCCAATTTCCATGGGCATAGGGATCAGAGCACTGGGTCAGGGAATTGAGGAGCTTGCCTTCTGTGTGGTTTTACTCTTCCCTTACATCCTTCATGGGTGAGCTCAGTCATTTGTTGTAGAGAGCCGTTCAGACAGTCACTGGGAAAGATGTGACATACAGAGAAATGGCAAATTCTTCTTGAGCATTATGTCATGTTTAGGTGCTCTGACACCGTCATAGGGAAGTCAGAGGCTGATATAGTCCGCACCCATGGGAAGTGAAAAATGACATTGGGTGGTTATTGACAAGAATTACCTTGCAGTCTTTCCCCTTGAAGAGTCTCCTTTAGGCTAATTTCTTAGAGAGGGAAATGAGCACCGAGGAGTTAGCAGGAGGCTGGTGTTGTGGGGCACTTCACCCCTGAGAAGTCATTATGGAACGGAGATCTTTTCAGGACTTATGGATGGATGCCCTTGGTCTATCCCATTATCCAATGCTTGACTCTCCCTTCCTTCTGGTGTTCCTGGTTCCCTGCAGTACTGAGCCTTACAATACTGCTGCTATTCTCTGCTCACTGGCATGTGCTTCCCAGGTGCTCATACCCTCCTGCTTCTGAGGCTGACCCTGTGATGACAGCTGCCTGGCTGCCTATCAAAGGTTCCATTTAGAGTTAGCCCAAGAGCAGACAGAAGGCTGCAGTGTTACACCCCGAAATCTGACACAGTGTGGCTTGCCTGCTTTTCAGTGGGTCCTTGACAGCCTTTCAGCTCATGTCTGTCAGACCCCTGCCAGGCACACAAGTTCACTTCCATCTTGGAAGAAGGGGAGAGAGAAGTGACATTTCACCGAGTGGTGGGCATGCCGAGGGATGCGGGGAGATAAGGCAGGATCACAGAAGCAACTGAAATCCCCAGCGGATATTGCGTTGCTGGCTGGATTGACAGGTTAAATGTATTGCTGGGACAAGTATCCCTGCTCCCTCTGTCCCAGAGGACTGTGCAGTGAGAACAGCACTCAATCCTAATGAATCTTGTCCTACATTGGGACCAGTTCTGTTGTAGCCTGGCAGGAGGATGTTCATGGAGAATTTGTTTCCAAATTTCAACAGGAGCTACCAATAGAATGGCTTTTTAAATAAATAAGTTCACTTAGTGAATAGCAGCAGTAAATGAACAGAAACACTGATGTGGCCAAAGATGAAATATTAGCATTTTTCAAATCCGTTTAGTGAAGACAGCCCCTGGGCACTGGTTCAGGTCCTTGTGTAAGGGGGCTGTTTGCAAAGCACTAAGCTAACTTACAGCCAAAACCTGTCAGCTTCTTCCTGGAGCTCAGGAGGGCAAAACTTGTCTGACTTGTTGACAAACCAAGTCTGGTCTAAAAACTTAATAGCTTTGCATTTCTTTCATCTCAAGGTGCTTAGAATACACCAGTCAAGAGCACAAGCTTCAGGCAGTGTTTTGGCTGCTCCAGACTACAGGCAAGGAAAGGGAAACAGTTTTGTTCAAGAGCATAGTGAGGTGACTTGTTTGAAGAGCACCATTTCAGTGACTACAGATAACTGTGATGCACTGAAAGGCCTCCCTGTTGCATCACAGCAGTGAGCAGCAGGTTCAAACAGTCCTGGCTTGGAGACCCTTCCCGCGCAGTTATGAACTGCTCCTGCCCATGGCTGAATCTTCTGGGGAAGTTATTTGTTCAAATGCTAATCTAGGCTTGACTACTTCACCAGCTCTGGCATGCCTGGAGGCTACTGTCAAGCAGAAGTTTTCCACTCTTGGAAAGAAATGGCTATATCCTTGGGTAAGGTGAAAGTTGTATGGGGAGCCTTTTCTTTGAGGTTATTTGTTCCTACCTGATCTCTACCAGTAAAGCTGTGCCAGCTGTGTCATGTGAGTGGTAGTTTCAGCCCAGCATCCACTAGTGAAAATCCCTTGTACAGAAGCCAAGTCTAGGGCTCCTGACCTGAGGAAAGTTGTGTCAGCCCTCAGGAAATGGATAGCAGAATAGAATGAGGGTCTTCCCAAGGAATTTCTCTGTGTAGTCAGTGGGGAAACACTGGTGACTGACCAGTGCATGGCCCAAGCTGTAACCTGTAGGTCCCAGACCAAGGCATTATCCCAGGCAAGTGAGTGTGTCTCAGGAGAGGGGGAGAGTGCTGGGGAGTGCAGGAGGGAGTCGGTCCTGCTGGGTCAGTAGTAATGAACTAAGCCAGTACAGTAGAGTCAGGGGACCGAAGGGCTGTGAGAAAGATGCCTGAGGCCAGGTCATTTGCAAGGGCAGGGAGAGGAGGTGCACAGTGCCTGGGGATGAAATACTAGGCACACAGGTTGATATAGCAGTGGGGCAGTGACGTGCTGTCATCCTGCAGCCAGTGTGGCAAAATTACACCAAGGCACTGTGTGCCCTGCTAGCTGACCTCTCCACATCACTCTCCATTCCCTGCCCACTCCTATACATGGCAGATGGAGACACTGCCTTTGTTTTGTGCTGTGATCTGTGTCCTTTCTTCCAGGTACTGTGATTCTGCAGTACCTCCTGCCTGTTGTTAATGCCCAGACTATTCAGCCCCGTATCTAGGGTGTATTGTCCACTTCCTTCCCTCCCTTGTTTCACAACCAGTCCCATTATGCAGCCCTATTGCTCAGTTCTGTGTGCAGCAGTGCCCCTTGCAGTGCCTAGCAAGAGTTTATTAAAGATCTACTGCCTGAGTTACCTTTAGCTTTTATAAACCAAAAAATGCAAACAGCTTGTAAGCAGCTTTCATTACCTTGCACGCCTTCAGCTGCTTATTGGATACACATCCCCCTCCCTCCAGCATCTCTCTCTTTTTTTAATATGTTTTTTTTTAATTTGTTTTGATGAATGAGTGACAACCCTGACACCCGATTCGCTGAGATTAATAGAAACGACACAATATTTACGTCGTGCCGACGAGCAATTATCCTGCCATCTATCTTTGAGATTATCTTTCTGATTGAAAACTACTCATCCGTGTAATCGGAATTATTTGGAATTAGAAGGGAATTTATGGCCCCTCTCACTCTCCCTCCTATTTGCCTCTGTCTCCATCCTTCTTCCCCCTTCTTTAAAAGGGATCCTTTCTTCCTTCATTCCTTCCATCCTTTCTTCTTTCAGCCTTGTGGATGGACACATGTGCTTTGCTGTACAAGGATGGTTGTTTCTGGAGATGGGGGAGACTGGGCTGCACTGTGGCCAAGCAGGCAGTGGGGACAGCGAGAAGGCACTGAGGCTTGGACAGCAGCTGAGGGATGAAAGGCTTTTCAGAAGAAGGCTGGCATGGGACGTGGACATGTGGAGGATGTGACGCTGTGAAGGCAGCACTGCTGTGACAGAATAACGGGGGGCACCTCACTTATCTTCGTTTTCTCTCTTTTACTCTTCCTTCCTTATTACTCTGTTTTGAAGATGCCTTTCATTGGCCCACTGCTTCGTAAATATGCTCCTTGCGCATTTATTTTATCTAAGTATTTTTGTGGAAGTATTTTTCCACGTCACTCTGTTTAGAAGGACCTGTTCTTGTGGGCATCTTCCTGCATACTGTGTACATTTCAGTAGCTGCTGCTGGTGTTTCTGCTTCTTCAACAGTCCCTGGAGACAGCCTGTTGTCCTCCAGTGTATATGATGGAGAATGGCAGTCTTGCTTCAATCCTGATGGCCCTTAACACAAAGCTGCATGTACATGGCTTCTAGGAAATATTCTTGCTTATTTGTCATAGCTTTAAGGAGCTGATAGATGGTATAGGACCTGTACTGTTTTTTCTTACTGGGAAGAGCTCTGTCTTTTGCATTTTTTTCGGAAGCACTGGTGTTTCTCACACTTTATTTGCTTTTCATTTTTTTTTCTGGTCTGTGATGCAGAAAAAGCAAGTAGTCATGTTGTGTCAGGTCACCTCTAGAGGCAGAAGACACAACTCTCCCTTGCTGGTGATTCCAAGACAGGACAGCAAAATTCTCATATGCTTCCTCTCTTCTCTGGAAGCCCATCTCTGAGCACAGTCGTTAATGAAGCATTTACTACCTTTCCCCTCTCCTGGGTGAAGGCAGGAGTGGGACTATCCTACTACATCTGGAAAAAAGAAATCTGCGCTGTAGATCAGTCAGCACTAAGAACTACTCCTTCTCTGTAGAATACTTCAAAAACAGTACTTGATTTTTTTTTTTTTGCAAGTGGTTATGGCAGAAACAGAGACAGAGAAGTGGATATCAGGGGAAGTCAAGCAGCAAAGACATTTTAAATGGATCTAGTAGCATCTGTGTCCTTTGAGAACCACAGTGTGCAAAGGTCCTTGGCTCATGTGAATCCTGATGGAGAAGAGAGAAGGGAAGCAATGCAGGTTTCTGAACAAGTGCCATGTGCTAAATGAGAGACACAGTCTGACTGCTGAAGGAATTCGACCTGAACTCAGTTGCAGAGATACCAGCTAACATAGAAGCCAGGCTGCAAAGATGTTTGATACCAAGAACAGTGTAAACAGTTAATAACACAAGGATTTGGAAAAGGAAATGTGCTCTGAGGTACAGTTGCTCCATCAACTCAAGAGATCTAGGCCCAGATGGGAATCCCAGATCCTTCCGCCCAGAAATACCCGATGTTGTTATTAATTAGTATGGAAATATTTTCCTTTCTTGAGAGAGGGCTGCTGAATTGCCAGCGGGATACTGGGGGGATGGGTGTGTGCATGAGTGGGGTAGCCTATCAAGAAACTATTAATTAGGTTACTTCCCACTGCTGTTGACATGCAAGAGAAGGGGGTTGTTTGTGGGCCAAAATAAAAAGGAAAGAGAAACTGAAAGACTGGGATCGAGAATGGAAAGCATGAGGAAAAAAGGAGATGGGTAGGACAAAGCACACAGGCTGAAAGAGGTATGTGTAAAAAGACATGCCTAAGATTCTCAAAGCAGAAGATGAGAAAAATGAAAAACCAGGATATGGTTAGAATCAAAGAGGGAACTCCTTTGAGACAGCAGCAGCATGGGTTGGACACAGCCACAAAAGCACTGACTGATCCTCTCCTGCCTTGTTACTGGTTTAGTTGTTCCTACTTCCACAAACTTGGCACCAAGGCTTCCTCATGTCAGAGCAGTGATATTTTATGCCAAATGTCACTATGAAACAGGAGAGAATTTAGATGAGTGTGCCGGTTTGGACACAAATCCGGGAGGAAACAACGCGAGAGGGGCGTCTCTCTCTCTCTCTCTCCTGCCTGCCAGGCAAGCAGGCCCCGGCAGCACCGCCCCCACGGGTTCGGGAAAATAATTTCTCGAGCGAAAGGGAAAAAAACCTATTTATTTAACAAAACAGAGTCCCCTGCTGTCACAGGAAAAAAAGGATATTGAAGGTCCCTCCCCTGTCCCCTAAAAGAGGACTATGGATTTTAGAGTTCTTTCTGTAGGTAAAACCTGCAGTCCTGAGCTGGGCCGGGCCGGCCAGGCAGGGTCCGACAATCCCCCTTGGAGGGTCCCGCCGAGCAGGTCCGGAGATGACAGCAGGTCTTAGATGGAAAGCAAGCCAAAAACAGTCCAAAAAGGAAAAGAAGCCGCTGAGGCAGATCACAGTCCCTTCTCCGCGGAAAGCCGAAGAGACTAGAGAGCAAAAGTCCTCCAACCAACCAAATGTTGTCAGAATCGGGAGAGAAAAGAATGCAAAACATTCTAATTTCAAAGTCAAGCTGGCCGCTTTGAAGAGTTCTCTCGGCTTCTCTCTCCCCCCTTTGCAATTTAAAGGTACACTAGAAATCAAGCAGGTGATGGGGAATACAGTATGGTCATAGAATCACCCCAAGACATTCCACCCCTTATTCCATATCGCCAGCTTGATGCCTAAACTAATATATTCTAACTCTAAACACACACACATATCTACATAGATACATATATACACACATACATATATACATATATACAAATAGTGGCTGTGACATCCAGCAAGTAGTGTAATATAGGCATTCCAACCTTACATACGGTTTTCACCTAAAATCAACTCTCCCTGGGGTACACAACATGTTACTCCACTGTTTTGCATTACCCACCATGTGCAACCTGGTCCCTGAGCAAAAACAACCCCACGAATGGGTTTGTTTTTACGTGAGGCAGAATTAATCCAAATGGTCTTCCCTAACAGATCTTTAAGATGTACTACTGGGACCTTGTCTCCATCTACTGTATGCAGAGGTTCAGACTTGGCAGGACCTGCTCGGTTGGTGGAACCTCGGGTGTTGACTAACCAGGTGGCCTTTGCTAAGTGCTGTTCCCCATTTTTTAAAGTTCCCCCACCTAGTGCCTTCAAGCTGGCCTTTAACAATCCATTGTACCGTTCCACTTTGCCTGCAGCGGGTGCATGATAAGGTATATGGTACACCCACTCAGTGCCATGTTCCCTAGCCCAGGTGTTTATAAGACTGTTTTTGAAGTGAGTCCCATTGTCAGACTCAATTCTCTCAGGGGTGCCATGCCTCCAAAGGACTTGCTTCTTAAGGCCTAGAATGGTTTCCAGGCAGTAGCATGAGGCACAGGGTAGGTCTCCAGCCAGCCTGTGGTGGCTTCTACTATGGTAAGCACGTAGCGCTTGCCTTGGCAAGGTTGGGGCAGTGTGATGTAATTGATCTGCCAGGCCTCTCCATACTTGTACTTGGACCACCGCCCACCGTACCACAGGGGTTTCACTCGCTTGGCCTGTTTAATCGCAGCGCACGTCTCGCAGTCATGGAAACTTGTTGGTTGTAGATTACTTTCCTTTGCTGGCTGGGTCTCTCCCCCCCCTTCCTTTGGAATGGAATCTTTATCAGCATTGATGAATAATCATAAAAATATTAATTGGAATTTTTGCTTGGCTTTCTATATAATATTCAACCACTTACTACTTTTATCAAGGTCTTTTTGCAATCTCTAGCTCTGTACTTCTGGTCATGTACTTCCGGTTCAGCCCTGGGAGGGGGCTGAACACAAGAAAATCCCAGTATAAAATGATAGTGTAGCCCTGTATCTAAGCAGTAGGTGCTGCATTTGCAGTTCTGAGACAGTGCCAGAACAAGAAAGAGACAAGAAATGTATGTGAGATTATGGGTTAGAATAAGTGAAGGATCTATTCACAGAGGGGAAAGAAAACAGAGCAAGTGGGTTACCTAAAAATATCAGTGCAGGCTCCTGGCTCCCTTGCAGAGGGAAGAAATCAGTGCAGTTGTGATTATTCAGAGAAAGTGTTTTGGGTTTGTGAAGTGGGAGGAACGGAGTGATAAGACAAAGACATAGAATTGATACCTCATATGGGACCAACACAATCCAGATCTATCCTGTGATCTGCCTCTAGAGAATGTAGCTGTCTGCTGCAGTTTCTTCCAAGAAACCTGTCTAGTATTGGCACATGCAGGGGATCTACCCACCCTCCTTGGAGTAATAGAGCACAGAAGGAAAATAGCTGTCCAGGTTGCAGCCTACCATCACCACTTCAAATCCTCAAGTTCCCTAAGAGATCTAGAGTCAACAGGGGTGGTTCGAAAGAGAGAAACTGGTAAAAAGAGGCATAAATCTGGAAGAATAATTTGGCTTTCCGTTCCAGGGGTTTGTGCACAATAGTGACAATTTATCAGCACATGAAAGATTGTTGTTAATCCATGCACATCTCGGGGCCAAGGAAACTGTTAGCCCTAAATCCACCACCAATTACAGAATCCAGGAGCACTCATGAAGCCCTTGCCTGCCCTCTCCCTCTGCTTCATGTAAGGCAGAGTAGGGTTGGGGTGGGATGATGCTCATCAGCAAGGAGGGATATGGCAGCACAAGGAGAGTGAAGCAGGAAGAAGCCGAACACTGCACAGGTGAGGGCTCCTGATTCCACATCCAGCTCTTTTTGGCCTTGTTTCATTGTGGGTGTCATTTGTCTGCCTGGTTTGGTTTTGTTTTTAAAGAAAATTAAATACAGATAATTGTGTTCCTTAGAAAAATGCCCTGTCAGTTTAATTTGAATTTATTGTTAGGCCTGCTTTTCTAAGGGAGTTCTGTGTATGTGATTGCACTGGGTAAGTCTGTGTAGCTTTTTAATCTACCACCCAATTTCTAATGCATTTTACACCCAGTCAGGGTCTTTTGCACCCAGTCAGAGTCTGAAAGGTATTAAGTTCACACAAGTCTCATGAAATAGGTGACAGGTAGAGACCTTATTATTATACCTTAGGGAAAGACTGCAGAATGAGCTTATGCTTATTAGAGTCCAGGAAATCCACATGGGATAGGGACTGCCCAAATGCCCCAATTACAGAAGAGTTCAGTTGAGGCTCACATCTTGCTGTGAGCGCATAGGAGGATCCATTGGTTGGTCAGTGTCTGGCAGATTCTCTAGTGAATAGTAAGGCACGAACTTCCTTCTTTCTGGATGTTCATAATCCTGCTAATTCATGTGGACTCCCTGGAATTTTGTAAGAGGTGACTAACAGTGTAGCCTCAGCATAATAGAGTTAAAAAGCCAGTCAAACACAACAGAGAAAGCTATTGCAAACAAGGCATCTTTGTTCCAGATAGAAGATTCTTAAAGGAGTTAAGTTGAAGTGCAGATATAAAATTGCTGATGTCTATACTGACTATATCTTCTGCCCTCAACTTATGTGTGCCCCAGTTTTCCTCAAACTCTCTGAGTACTGGTTTCGCTGTGATTCTGGATCCCAGTATAGTCAACCTGGTACAGTTCTGGCATGAATATTACTTTGGTACGACATACTTTGTTCAGCATAGGTTCTTTGGAGATGTGAGCTAGACTAACATAAATGTAGTTATAGTTACATAACTTTTTTCAGTGAAATATTCTTGTAAAATCATTCCTATGAAGTGGGATAGTTACATTTGCACAGAAATGATGTGGACCAGGCCTCAAATTACAAAGTATTTACAGTGAAGACCATATTTGCATACTTACATATGTGTGGTGCTAAGTGTCAAAGGACCACAAGTTCTGAATGCTGCTTATAATAATAATAAAAGTCTGTCTGGGGAGTCACCACAGCATGTCTGTAATTAGTTGAAGTAAAAATGATCATTTATAAGGCATCTGGAAACATTAAGTCTCAGAGATGAACAGTACCTATATAGTCATCTCTGTCATGGCACAACCTTAATGACATTTTTGTTCATGAACTTCCTTACTTTTGCTTGCCCTGAACACTAAATAAAGGTAATGGCTGAAGAGCTTTTGTTTGCAATCTTGCCATTACGTAGACCACTGAGGCTGTCCATGACTCACTTAACAATGTTTGCAAGGGTAACAGGTAACATTTTGCAAGCATAATGTAGCAATGCAGAAGCAGTTTCTCTGCACCGCCTCACACATTCGGAAGGAGATGAGTAAGAGTTTGCATTAATGGAAAACCTGGCTGAAGAAATCACCTTTGGAGGAGGGAATCAATGAGCAGTTCAGGGCAAGGGACTGCTTCCTTGTGGCTTTGGGCATCAAGTCTTGTTTGCTTGTTTGCTCTTTGATTAAGCTTTCCTAGAGTGAGTAACAATTTCTCCAAGTTACTACCACCACTCAGAACAATAGTAGTTAACACAGAAGACTGGAAAATAATTGTTAAAAAATGGAGTGTTTTATTAAATTTCATAAGAGAACCACTGAGATTTAGGAAAGTTTTTCTTAAGGGATTTGCTAATACAAGAGATATGAAATACCCCATGATTACAAACAGCAGTCCACATGCTTCTAAATTAGAGTCTCATTTTCTGCCCAGTGACCAGTGAGAAAAAGAAAAATAAATTAACTTCTTTTTTTTCAAACATGAACTGTTTTCTTTGAAAACTTAAGAAGGAGACATGAGAACAATTCCACAGGCCAAATGTTTTCTAACATCCCATTTTTACAAACATAAAAATGTGAATTGTGTCATCTGACAAAGTGGCAAAAAGAAATTTCTTTGGGGGAATGATGCCTATGTAGCTCAACAACTTTGGAGAACAGGCTTCCAAAGAGCAGAAGGTAGTCTGTCCTTCAAGTTTCCATGGGCTTTCATCAGGCAAATGAATCCCAGGATCTCACGGCAAGGCACATAACATATTCAAGAAAGAGAGGTTCTGTTCTTGTCTATATTACTTGAGATGTATTAACTCAGTGATAACTCAGCCTAGATACAATCTCATGGTACTTTGCATTTGAATTAATATAGCCTGGATCTCATCTGGATAGAAAGCCCACATGAATGAGGCTGTCTTTCTGCTGAAATCCAAACCAGGTCATTCAGAGCACCCTCAAGTAGCCCCGTATAGCTTTGTTTTGCTAATGTACCCTTATTTGCTGTGTGGCATAAAAATGGGACTTCTGGAGTTCCTGTTACCTGGCTGCAAAGTGATGCTGCTGCCCAGCCTCAAAAAAGTGCACGGGGCTGAATCCAACACTTGTGGCACAGAGTTATTTTTGTACAGAGGTGATAAAGGCAGGTTGTGATTTCACAGTGGGGTTTTTCCCTAAGCTTTAAGCACAGGACAGTTGTGTAGTACGTGATGTGTCAGGGAAGAAGTTACTGTAGGTGCTTTAGATCTTCCTCCCTGTGCTCAGTGGGCAGTCACAGCAAGGCGGTGTATGAGTGTGTGAGGCCATGCCTGTGACACATTCCTTAAGGGAGGGAACAGAAGAGGAGCTGGGCCTTACCTCCCAACAGCAGGAGGGCCCTAGGCAGAAGCGATGGAAGGGACTGGTTATTCCAGGTGCGGACAGGTCCAGGTGTGGCAAGAGCACAGACTAAAGCAACAGCAAGGGACTGAGCAATCAAATGTCTGCATCTGGAACACGGGCTCGACAGAAACCTTCCTCAAGCAGCTGTTTCCAAGGGGCTTTGGGTAAATCCACTTGAAGTTAAGAATTTGACAGATTTTTTTTTCCCCCTTCTCACTGTTAAGCCTTGGTGAATGTGACATCTTTTTACAGGGGGTATGTGGGGGTTGGGAGGAGGAGGGGAGTATGGAGGGCAATATAGCTTGCTATGGACTGTGCTATACCTGATCTCCAGCTGGGGTTCCAGCAGCTTTGAATACCTGTGATGAACTGCAGGACACCTTTGTGCCCAGAAATGGCCCATAGCACTTCCAGGAGCACAGAAGGGGAGGAGGAGGGGGAAGACAGCCACAGAGGCATTACAAGGGGGATGCTGTCTGTGGCACATACCAGATTGTCTGCAGAGAAACTGTTGGAATTTTGGCTCTTTCTCAGCCTCGCATTCTGTTGGCTGGCAGCACATGGCTCTGTTGGGCTGTGGGACAGCTGTGGTGCACTTGTCTGAGCACCTGGCACCTTCTCCCGGTACTCCCTGGCACAGCCACCTCTCTGTTGGACCCACGCGTGTGTCCCTTCCTTCACATTCTCTCAGCGCAAAGCATCTTCAGACCAAATCCTGAGTGACTGAAACAAGCAGTAAAGCTCTGCAGCTGCACAGATTTCCCTTGCAGCTTGTCCCTCTGTGTGCTGTAGCCTTGCTCCTTCATCTGGGATGAACTCCATGCTGAGGAACTGAGTTTCTGGCTGCCTGGAGAGCAGAGGAAGGGAACGCTCAATCCTTTTGTGAAACTTTTCTTTCTTGCACATGTGGGTAACTACATTTAAAGAAAAGGCTTCTGCCATTTTTCCTTTCCCTCTCTCCACTCTCTTAAAGAGGAAATGCTCTGAGTTTTGAGGTGGAAGGGTCCTGGCTGGGAGAGCTTTCAGATGTGACTGGCAACACTGAGATGAAGAATGACTTGAGGTTATGGAATGAGGAGGCAAAGGAGACAGCAGCAGAATTGCAGTGAAGAGGAAGAAAACACCTCACTCATTGCTATGAGGAAGCTGAGCCAAAGTTCAGCAGAACTTGCTATGGTTGGCCTAAAGAAAGAGAGGCAAGGGAGAGAAGGATACTACCTCGGTCTGTACCTGTTCAGCATTTTACAAAGGCTTAGAGCTCTCTGCCAAAGGCCTGGCAGCCATATAGTGGGCTCAGAAGTGGTTTTAGATGGCACAGACCTGAGAGGCTTTACTTGGAAATGTAGATTCCCGTTCCCCTAGAGGTGCAAGGGAACCTTGTTGTAGCTTTATGTGCTAGGGAGATTTTTGTGAGGGTAATGCTTAGCCAGACATTTTGTGTTTGATTTACCCACAGTGAGGGAATGTATTATGCTGGCAGAACTTCACTGTCAGCGAGGGAATTGAGGCAGGCATCTGCATACACTTGGCTGTGTCTATGGAAGTCATGTGTGCCCTCAAGTGACTCCCAAACACAATTGTTTCATTTCCTCATCAGTCAGGAGTTGTAGGTAGGGGTTTAATGTGATCTGTGTGGGTAAATAGTCTCTCCCATAATATAAAGACAGTTTCTGGTACTCTCCAGGGTTATTTTTGGTTGCCTATTTTCTCCTACCTGTCCCTATGGCATATCCAGCCCGGCACAGAAGCCGTAGCAACATCACCCGCAGATCGCCTGGCCAGGAGCACTTGCTTGCCTAGGTCTTGGGTACAGAGGGAGAAGAGCTACTGAACCAAGTAGATTTTTTCTCTCTGTTGTGACACACTGTGGTGGGCTGACCTTGGCCAGCTGCTAGCTGCAGTTCCTTCAGGAAATATCCACCTGCTGCACCGTGCCCTCAGCAGGGGCATGGGGGACTGTCTGCTTCAGCACCTGGAGCGCCTCCTCCCCTCCTGCTATGACTTGAGCGCTGGTGGGGCCGTTTCTCACTCCTCACTGCCTGTGCAGTGTTTTCTGCCCTTTCTTACGTGTCTTCCCCTGGGCACCACCATCATGTCCCAGGGGCTCAGCTGTGCCCTGTGGAGGGTGGGCTGGAGCTGTTTGGAACAGGCTGCATCACGCATGGGATAGCCCCGGCCTCTCCTCACTACGGCTGCCCTGCAGCCACCCCACAGCCAGCACCTGGGCACAGACACCTGCTGTGGATGTGCTCAGTGACACTTGGCTGATAGTGTTTTGACAGGGGGAAGAGCTGCACCTTCTCCTTAGGCTGGTGAGAGTCCCACCCCCAGGGCAGAGATGAGGGCTGTTTCAGACACAGTTAATGTGGCTGGGAGGTCAGGCAGGACTGAGATCAATGGTGTTGCTTTGGAGGGGACTCATGTAGGACCCACTGCGGAATTAGTCCTTTCTCACTTTAGAAGCTGCAGAATTTGCACGGCACCTCACTTTCCTTTGAGAGCTCTGCTGAGTTGTGCCAGCCTGCCAGCATGTCCTCGATGGGAATGGAGGCAGGTGAAACCCCTCAGCTTGCATACAGAGGGCTTCTCCTGGAAAAGCTTATTCCTCATCTGGGTGTCTGCAGGCAGAATTTCCTCTTCCTCTGAGGAACTTCATCAGTTATTTCCCATCATTTTTACTTTTAAAAATTTATTCTTTAATCAAGCAAGACACGCAAACAGTATGGAGCCTTTCCCTGGAGAGGAGAAAAGAGAGCACTAACCAGCCCCCTGACACACAAATTTGGAAAATGGTGATGCTTTTTCAAGGGAGCTGAGCTAACAGTCTGGCTGTAAGGAGTTTAGATCTGGAGCCAGACGTCATGGTTAGGCCTGTCTGTGGTTATAATGCAGTTGTTTGGGTTTTGTAGAAGTTGTCTGATGGAATCTGAACTAACAAGAACAAAACACAAACCCAAGGGTAAGCTGTTTCTGGCAATCTTGGTCTCTATTTGATTTGGCTGGCTTAAATCTCACTTTGTCCTCCTTCTCCTGATATCAAAATTGCTACCAGCTCTGTTATGACAGTTACCATGCTTCCTCTCCCTCCCCACCACGCCAAGGTCACTGAGAACATGAAACAGTATCTCTTGCCTGAAGCTGACCGTAGTAGGCTGCCGGGCTGCTTTGAGATTTGTCTGAGTGCACAGCTAATGCCCTGCCAGCACAGGTGTGGACTTGCTGGTGCTAAACAAGGTCCTGAGCAAGTGGTACAACAACAGTGATGAGTTTCTGCAAAGCATCTGCAGCAAATGGAAAGTGCAGAAGGTGCTTGCCCCAAATGATGCAATTGACAGCCCAGCGCTGGAGGAATGCATTGCAGCGTGCCGTTGGAAGAGGATGGTGGTGGTTTCCAGTGAGTGAATATCGTGGTTGCATAATTTAGGCAGGAGTACGTCCAAGAATTCTTATTCTGTTTTTTAGATTATTTTTTCATGGGTGTAAACACAGAAGCTCTTTTAGGCAAAGGCTGTGTAGTAGCAGTGAAAGTTTAGAATGGATCTAAGTGAGGGATGGGTAGAAGAGACTGTATCGTCATACTGTGTGTGACAGGCTGACAAAGCCTGTGTATTTAAATGTAATGCAGCATATGATTGTCCTATTGCTTGCAGGCTGTAGTTAAATCCTTACAGATTTTATTTCTGTGTGTACGTTAGAACCGAATGCTCGCTCTGGATAGTCTCTGAACGCACTCTGGTATGTGTTTTGTTGCTCAGGCCAAGCTATTTTTCATTAGTGCATTGTTATTACTGGTGGACTCAGAAAAATGAGGGAGAGGAGCATTCTTCTGTGCTTGCTCTTGTTCTTCAAGCCAATGGCATAACCTCTGCTTGAGCAGCCACAGATGGTGCCCCTCCACAGTCTAATTCTACAAATAGCTGTGCCAGGTGAAGACTTTTCTCTGCCCACAGGTCTGCAAATGAAAGAATAGATTTGGGTGCTGCCTAATCCAGGAAAGTTCCTTAGTCCTAGCCTGATGTGCTATTCAGAAAGTTTGCATATTCCCTTCTGCCAAAGAACTGTTACAGTCCTAATCTCCAGCTGGCCAGAAGCTAGACGGTGCTAACATATTTAGCTGGAATGGCTAAATCTGGTAGGGGACTTGTGTTAAAATCTTAGTCATTTTCACATTCCTGAAAAATAGCAAAATATATAGGAACTAAAGAAGGAGCAAAGTTTACAAGAGTATTAACCGAACAGCGTGACTTTCCCTGCTGATGACAGAGACTTGACATGGCAACATGGCATGAACCATCCTGGAGGGTACATGAAAAGCTGGGTGCAAACATATGAACTTTGTGTTCAACATGTGCAAGAAAAATACCCTGCTATGGCTATTGGTTGCACAGAAAAAAGAATATCGAAGCAATATGAAGTTTATGGCATTAAAAGCAAATAAGGAATTAAAACAACTAATCTCCTTGCAATAATATCAGCATTTCCAGTTTGAACAATTGCTGTTTTTCAGACTATTTTGTATCAAAATGCATAGTATATTTAACTTCTTATTAGATTGAGTCATACTATATGTGCCAAGCATCCAGAAGAGAGTTGCTACTCAAACTTTTTCATTCTTTTATCTTTTACTTCATGTCTTTTAATTTTTACAGTCTTGGAAAAGGTTTGTTGATTTGGGATTTTTTACATTAATTTCCTTTATGTGAAAAAAAATTAAAACTATCATTTCAGAACATATTTTTTGGTGTGTAAGTAGTCCCTGTTTGAAATCTGTGCACTTCACACCTCACTAAATGCAGCAGGGCACTAACACAGCTGTTTAGAAGTATTGGGTTTGTGAGGCTCTTTCAAAGTAGTGTGACTCTGACGAAGAAAGTTTTTATTGTGTGTTATAATTATTTTTCATAGTTTGTGGCTAGCCTTGGAAACTGCAATGCTGACTTTCAGTGTATCTTTTAATATTTGTATTCATACCTGCATTTCCTGATACAAAAGCAGCAGTGACTCTGAGCTCTAAACTTACAACATGTAAATCAGATTTGCACCAAAGCATCTTGAGGCACACAGGAAAAGGGACAAAGATTATCTATGTGGTTTAATGTACAGGTGGAGACAATTGGAAGATTTCATTGATTGGACTAGTATTTTCAAGCTTCAACTTTTTTGCTTTGGCCCTATCTAAGAAAAGGTATTTGTGAATTTTTGTGGGTTTTTTTTCCTTTAAAAGGAAAGTATATTTTGCATTCCTCTATAATAACTTGCATGCAGCTGAGCAAATTCTGCCCAGATTTATATGTGCAAGACTCAGACTCTGGTCTGAAGGAAATTAAGCACTGAAATTTTACCTCCACCATAGAATTGAGGATCTGAGACTGAAATACAGGTGCATGATCAAAGTTGCCCTAGCAAGAAGCATTTTAAAAAATACCTTCCCAAGCAACAAGTGGAAAATACTGTAAAACTGCACTTGCACTTTACAGTGGGTAAAGGGTACCTCAAGGATACCTTGTGCTTGGGTACCTCAAGGAAAGAGGTGAGCCTTTATAGAGTCTACAAGTCACTAATTTTTTTTTTTTAATTTTTAAATTTTAATGTATCTGAAGGTGCTTTTGAAATCTTCTGGCTTTCTTTTTGCAGTGTTTTGAGTGGGCATTCAGTCTCATGGCCTCCACTCTTGAATTCTTTCCCTGCCTCGCCCTGAGTCTTGAGTCTGGAATTAAGTGGTGTTTGTGCACAAGGGTGCTGGCAGTGGAGGTGGGGAACTTGTGTTTGAAGTTTTATCTAAAGCAGATCTTCTCTGGGTTGCTGGGTACCCCACTGGGGAGCAATTAAACTCATACATCCAGCAGTCTAAAGGCAGAGAGGAAGGATGGAGGAACACAGACTCCATTCAAGGTTCATACTAGCTAACTGTGACATGCTGTCAAGATGTCCTTTCTTCACCCTTCAAGCAGAAAGTGGAAGAATGGGGTACTAGTGTATGCCCAGGACTTCTGCTGTGTAGGTACGGGATGCCAATGATAAGCACTGGACATGGATTTAAGAACTGAGTAGAACTTCCCAGCTACCTGCTTGAGATGTGCCCAAAAGTCCTTGTGATTTAGACTACATCATGGGTTTTCCCACCACAGCATCAGTTTAGCCCACGACAATGTAAGGGGGCAGGGACGATGCTTTTCTATACAACACAAAGCTTGACAGATGAGTATTTGAAGAACTTAAGATGTCAGCAATATATAACAGCAAAGAACAGTCTGACAGTTTGTGCCAAGACACAGTTAAAGCTGAGTTTTTCAAAAGTGACTTTTGGATTTAGGTTCTGGGACCTTGATCTGCCTTCATCTGCCATGCCTCAGCCTGATTATTCTGTACACTGAGTGTCTAAAATTCCTTCTGATGGCAATGGGTAGTGTAAAATGTTTTACAGCACTCAGTATTAAAGCCCAAAATATCTTGTACTAGGCAGCCCAAATGAGAGGGCAGAAATAAAATTTTTCTTTGTTTATCAGGTAATTTTTGATCTGAGATCTGATCAAACTAGGTGAAGGACCGGAATCCAGCAGGCAACTGAGTGCGTGTTTCCATGCTGGAGCTCAGCCTGTCAGATACTTTTTTCCCCCTCTTCATCTCTAGGTCTTCATCTGTAGATATCTAAGTGCTTTAAAGCACAGTGTTAAGTATTGTTATCTCTGTTTTTTTAAAGCTGAGGGATATGCAGCTGTGGCAAAGTGACAAGCCAGACTTCACACAGGAGAGTAGCTCAACTGAGGAAAATGACTAAATGTCATGAGTCTTTGCCCAGTGCTTCAACAGACCGTTCTCCAGCAGAAACAGCATTTTCTTGTGAAACTCCTTGACTAAATCCTACCAGCTTAGACACAAAGGACATTGATGTGAGGTGAATTATGCATGCAGCAGGATTTGGCCAAAAAAGAGAAAATTATTGTATCTTCCTATATAAACAATAACTGAAATTGAATGAGACCTTGGCTATGATGTGGTGGGTCCTTGCCTTGATTTGGGATAGCTGTTCTTGTTGAACTAACTTTCTTTACTCCAGTAACAGCAGCAGCTGCAGTGTGGTGTAGACATGCCTAAACTAGCTTAAATAGTTCAGGTACTGCTAGCCACTGAGCCAAAGAACCGTGGAGTTCAGCATGGGCTTCGTGCCTGAGGATTTTATCCTGCTCTTTATGTGTTTAGCGTTTCTTTACGATGTCAGATCAAGCAAGCCTAGCAATATGTTGAAAAGAAGGCAGGTGGCTCTGGTACCCTGTCTGCCCTAGTACTTTTGCCAGCAGAAGTGAGTGTGGTGCTGGGGTTGATTGTAGGAGATGTTGCCAAAGACAGCAGTGTCATGAAAGCTGTTTTGCCTCTCCCTGCCTACTATTCTCCCTCTTCTTCCCCACTCTTCCACTGGTCTGGAAGAGTGGAAAACTGGGCAAGAAGAGGGAATAATTTTTCTGCTGGAAAAGTTACTGGCCTTACCTTACTGTGGATCTAACAGGAGAATCTGTGGAGACTAAGTATGGGAAAATCCAGGGCCATTAGCCCTGTGTCAGGTAACGAGAACCAGACCAGAAGCATTTGTGATGTGTTCTCTCAAGTCACTGTCCAGAGGGTGGGCTCCCAGCTCACCCTCTGTAAGAGAGCTTTGCTGATATCTGTAACTTGTCACTTTCTCCTGGCAGCCAAGGACTTAAGCAGAAATGAGGGTTCAGATCCTTGAGAGCTGAGTAACTTCTGCTGAGTCAATAGGGAGGTACCATCACTGCCCTCAGTTTTGCTTGCAGGAACAGCCTCATCAAATAGTGTTTGTGGGCAGAGACCCTAAGTAGACTGCCGAGCTGTTAAATTGCCGACCTACCCACTAGTTTATTCTGCAGCAGAAATACAAGCATGCCTGGACCAACCTCCAGAACCCAACTCTGAACTCCTCTCTCGTTCTGTCAGAATTCTCAGCTTGTTTTGAAAATGGCATTTATTTTTGTTAAATTGCAAAAGAGTTGGATGCAGTCTGCTAGTTGTGTTTTCCCTCTCCTTTGTGCAGTGAATTTTGTTCATTCGCTTTACATGCCTCAAGTTGCTGTAATGCTGCTGGGAAAGTAATTGCCTTGCACTTTCTCTTTCTGATGCCCACGGGTGACTGTGGGGGACTCCTCCCTGGGCACAGTGCAGAGTTAAAAGCCCAGCTTTTGCTGCCTTGCTTAAGACCTGGTTATTTCTTTTCTTTTCTTTTTTTTTTTCTCCTTTCTTTTTTTTTTTTTTTTTTTTCTTTTTTTTTTTTTCCTTTCCTTTTTTTTTTTTTTTTGTCAGCTGCCTGTTATATCAATCACAGAGCTGGGATCTATTTATAGGTTGGGACTCGGAGTACTGTGTCCTAGTCACAAAGAGAGGCAGAGACGCAGAGGGGACTGTCGGCTGGTGCAGGCAGAACCAAAAGATATTTAATCAGCAATTAGAAACACCTGAGGGCAAGGGAAATTCTACTCCAGCCTCGAGCCTCATCTCTCAGCCTGCAGCATGTAAGTAGCGAACTTCTACCTTTTATTGCATTTATGGGCTTGTGTTTTGTTTCTTTCTTTTTTTTTTTTTTAATCCAAGCATTGCTCTGCACAAATCCTTTTATCTGGTCTGAAAATTATGGCAGCATCTTGATATAGTTAAAGGTAGTAATTTTTCTATTTTCACTCTGTCAAAGGAAGGTCAGTGCGACCCACAAGGAGAGGAGTTGGTTCAGAACTTTGTAGAAATCAGGCGGTTTCTCTGTTTGAGTGTGGCTTTTTCCTCTGGAAATAAGTAAATGAAAGTTTGACTGGAACAGTTTTGTTTTGGGAATAGAAACAGTCAGGTTTGCTGGCATTCCAAAAAGGTCAATATATAACGTAACTCTGCTTAAGGGCTTACCAAGGACAGGTGCTATTTATCCCATGCTGGTAAAGGCAAACCTGGAAACTTTAGTAGTCCTGTCTTAAAAGAACCAAGCGACAACCTTCCCTCTATTGAAAAAACCCCAAAACTCAACACCCCCCCAGCTGCCTATCAAATCTCTTCTTATCAGACACATGCAATGAAATTTTGCTTTTACTAAAGGCGTTTATCATGGAGCAGTTGATGTTTCTTTAATTTTAAAAGTCCCAAAGCAACTGAAGTATCTTCAATGACAAAAGAGGGGTGCAAGTCTTTGCAAAGTTGGCACAGTGATAATCAAAGCAGGAACTTACTTTCACATCACCAACTAGATGTTTGCTTTAAAGCAGCCAAGATGCGAAATGTTTGAACAATGATATATTTTTGGAGTATTTTTGTTAACAGAAATAGGAAGCGAGGGAGAACAAAAGTTAGTCAGAAATTGTTTTTTATTAATAGCTTTTAGTAGAAATATGAAGAGAGGGAGAAAAAAAATGACCCGAATTTTTTTTATTAATAGCTTTTAGTATAATATTTTTTGTCAAAATATAAGAGATTTTTCTTGTTTCCTATTTTTGCTTCAGAGGATTGTATTACATCTTTTTACAAAATTTAGGGTTCATATTTATTTCTAAGAAAATGACCTTGTTATGTCTACTCCCCAAAACCTTAATATTACAATTTTAATTTTGGTATGCCAAGTGTTTTAGTATAAATTTCTCACTAAATATATGTTCTAGAAAACTTTTTTTTTCCCCCACAATTTACCTTTTTTGAAGGTAACAACAAATAAAATGAAGCTAAACTTAAAATAATTTGGAGGAACAAGTGTCTAATAAAAACAGAATAATAAAACCAGAGCTGCCTCACAGTTAAAACATTAGGTTCTGAGAAATACTTGATAGATTAATTTCTTGGATTGACTGTAGAAGGGTGACAAATAGGCTTCTTCTTTAGTTCTTTATTTTGCATTTCTTCGGTGTATATTTTATAATACTTAAAGCATTTAGCTGAAGTACTAGGAATAAAAGATGTTGACTACATTTAATGCTTTCTAATTTTTTAACCATCGATATGAATACTCCATTATTCAGCTAGAATTCTGATATAAAGATGGCTTTTAGGAGAATATGGATAAACCAAGTGAATTAATATGCCCAAATAATGCCCCAAAAGATCATTACAACACATTGCCTGCTATGAAGCTTTTTTCTCACAAATAAAACAAAACTGTGAGCCTGGTCATTCTCATCATATGAAGCTTCATTTTGATTATTAAAGCTTTTTGCTTTACTTAAAAATGAACATATTTAAATAATTTAAAGTCCTTTTCTGTTTGTTTTGCCATGATATTGTATTTATTGCTTCTCTGTGATAATGCAATGTTATTTTGTAATAAAAGGAGAGCAGATTTTTCTGAAAAGCATTAAAGGACTAAAATTGCTGACTTTATAATTAGCAAAGAATCTATCATAAAGCTGGTCTGAGGTGCACCTAAAAATTAAAAACCAAGAGACATGGCTGAAAAAAAATAAAAATGGAATTATTTTCTTCCCTACAGAAAACCAATATTAGCATGACTGTGCTTGGAAATTACTGCAAAACCCCTCCTCATTTACCATACATTTTTGCAGAAATCTGAGCATTCCAAAAGATGTCTTCTAATTATAAAGCTATAACAGATTCAATCTTAAGAATTTGTTTGGACTATTCTATAGTTGTGTCCACATAATTGCTGGACTTTATCCTTCTCTTTCAACCACATATGAGTCTTTTGCCCTGTTAAATGTGCCATATATTTTTATTACTGCTTTGGAAAAAAAGTAACCAAGCACCTACTGTCCTGTGGTGTAACAATCAATGCTTTATAGGACTGCTTTTATTTGGAGGGAAGGAGTTACCTGTGGTTAAAGGGAAGACCAATGCATTATGCAGTAGAAAGGGTTTGTTATTTAGTTTCTGCTTCACTAACGATTCACATTTTGTGGACCAAGCACCCATCAACCTTCGAACTGTCTTACTGTACATATGGTGTTGCACGATTTTTTTTCATTCCTTAAAAAAACCCAACAAACATCCTTTGTTTCATCCCAGTTTATTTATTTCTTTGACTGCAAAGTAATGATTGACATGCAGATTCGCTTTTCCACGCCTCTCCTTTCATTGCTGAGTATGACATCTCTTGGGAATTATAAATAAAACCTGTGCCAAATCTGCTGCACAGGTGTCTGGAGTACAGCATGCTCAGGTGTCTCACTGTAAATCCCTGAGAATAGGAAACAAACACAAGCAGGATAAAAATACTCTTCCTGAAACAATTCTGTGTTTTGAGGGGCCTTCTGCATAAACCCCCCAAAGCCAGCAGCCAGTTATTAAAGACTGTGTAGCTATCTCTCTCTCTTACCTTTTTTATCGCTTTACCTGTACATCTGTCCATATATTTCTCATCTATTTTTACATTTCATTATGCTGTGCTTGCTCTCCAGCTCTCTTCTTTTCCTTTCCTGAAGACACATTTCTATCTGGCACAGAAAATAAACTCAGATTGCGGGTAGTTATGTTAATCTAATTCAATCCTCTGTGGGCTAGGAGTGAAATTCTAATAGTGGAGCTGTTGAGGGCTTTTTTGTTAATGGCTTGGGGATTACATTGAGTTAAAGGCTCATTTCCTAATCAAACAGAGAGGGAGAGAGTGACTCCGAATATTTATGAGTCTCCCAGCGCGAGTTAAACATTGAACTCCAAAAGCAGGATTTCAGTGCTGCAAGAAAGAGTTAAAACCCCTCAGGGCTGCTGTGGAGAGGGGGGGAAAAAAAAAAAGGAAACCAGTTAAGCCATCAGCATTTTCAACTGCTATATAACTTCAGTTTGAGAGAAAATAATCATCTCACAGAGCTAAAATGGAAACTGTAGCAAGATATTTAAAACAAAGTCAAGTGATGCTTCAAAAAGGCTCTTCTTCAGTGAAGCAGGATGCACGCAGTGCATGCAGCCGCCTAACAGAAACTCCAAATAAATACTCTTCTAAATGAGAAGGATTGGAGGGTGGGTTGCCTTTTTATTATTAATGCCTGGAAGACACGATTTAATTTTTTAATGCTTTTTATTTTTGTTTCTACTTAACTCTTGGGTAACCTTTTCCTTAAAAAAGAAAAAAAAGGAAGTATGGATGGGTCAATATCTAAATTGTCCTGCTTCTGTTCTGTAGACTGGTACCTTTTGAGGCATTTTTTCTGTCCTTCAGTTTAACTGGAGTCTTGCATCAAATAGTCTAGTTGAAGAACTGTATTTGCTGTGACAGGAATGATTGACCAAATTAATGCCTGATTGCTTTTGTGATGAGTTCATCATACATGTGTGGGCAGCTTGAGCAGACCTTTCTGTTGCTGAAAAAGAGCAGACCTGCCTGCCTGCAGCAAGCCCAGGTCCTCTGTGTTGCTAAGGCCTGGTGTGATGTGAACTAGCCAGCAGTAAGCTTTTTTGCTCCGAGCTGGGACTTGGAAAATTCGTCTGCAGCAGGTGAACTGCACAAAATCAAGACTGTGCCATGATCCTGCCTCTCTTCTGAAAAGAGGTCCTGGAAAGGAATGGGGATAGAAACCTGTTGTCTTCTGACACATGGCCAAGTCATATCTCTGTGTTCCTCAGTTTCCCTGTCTGTAAAATGATATGCGACTGCCATCAAAATAACTCCAAGATCTACAAAGAGCAATCTTCTATAAATCCCATGTGGCTGATTTGCCCATGGGAAAAACTGCAAATCACTGATATAGGTGCATAGTTGAAAAGAAGAGGGGTTGTGCTGGGAACAAGAGTTGCCTCCCTTCACTTTAGTTGTTGTTGTTGTTGTTGTTGAATAGGGTTTTTGGTTTGTTTGGCTGTGGTTTTTTTAATACGTTTTGTACTAGCCACCAATAAGGTTTTCTGATTTTGCCATAACAAGCAAATAGAACACTAACTCACTTCTCGTGTAATGTTCAGTGGTGTTGTCCTATACATTAGGTCTGAGTTTAGTCTTAGTGACCATTGCTGAGGTGATGCTCCAGGTTTATTACTCAAAAGTGGTAACTCTGGCTAAAAAAGTAAATGACTCTTTCAACTGGAGCCATGTGTATCAATAGTCATCCTGTATGCACCAAACTGGGCGTTTTTGCTGACACGTCTATCTGGGTGTAGCACCTTGAGGTAAGATTTGGCATCTTGCCCTAGTTTTAAAATTATTTAAAACTGCGACCTGATGTGAATGCCTGAGGCCCCTTTCTCTTTGAGCTCTGTGCCTGGATCTGCTGAGGAGAGCACCATCAGCTAGAGTGTACTTTATTAAATGCATTTGAAATACATATTAATTGTGTTCTTTCCCTCTAATCACTGGAATCTACAGCAGATCACTTAGAAGCTTTCTGTGGCTGAGCTGAAAACTGTAACATTTTTTTTCCTGCCTTCTCTTTCCCATTGCAGTTTCCTTTCTTTTTGCCTCAACCTTTTCCTCTCCTGCACTATTCTGCTGTGGCCAGTTTATACTTAGATTAGCAGTTTATACTTAGATTTCCCCTGCTGATCTTTCAGGCAAAATACACTTCCTTCTCCTCTTTTTGTCCTTTCCAGTGCTATGCTGAATCCTATGAATGACTTGCTGCTGTTTACCCTGAAGGTGGCTGCATTTCAGTGAAGATTTGCCTGGCATATATACAGTTCATGGAGAAGTGTGAAACTGAAAAGTGTTCTTCAACCTTCCCAAGAAAGCTACTGTGTTCTTGCATGCTACAAGTACTTTAAAAAAATATAGTAGTGTAGGAATTTCAAGGAAGGAAATACTGCACCTCTAAAACTTTAAAGCACATAGGTTAGTTGTCATGATGTCTTCAAAGTAACGACAGTTTTAAAGTCTCAGCACTCTTGAAAGTCTCTAGAAAAAGTGCTGCATCCTTAGGGGAAATTACTTTTTTTAGAGGGATGAATCTTGCAAATAAATCTTGCTATTTGGATACTGGAGAGCATACGCCCAGCATATACGAGAAGGAAGGATAAGTGGCTATTTTTATTCATTAAGGATTTGCTGCCCTTTCCTTTCCCTCAACCACGTGAGATGAGAATGATCCTGCTCACAAGAGTTTCACACTGCTCTCAGAATGGATTCTCTTTTTCTTCATAATTGTGTTTGCTGGATCAGCAGGAAATAGACTCCACAAGTTCTTCCCCCAGTCTTCTGTGATCACCTCTTTGTAGTAGGCCTACAAATGACAAATGACTGGTAGCTGTGTGCTAAATCAGCGTTTAATCGACATCCCCCTGAAGCTCACAGGATCTAGAGGGTAACTTTCTGGTGAGAAGAGAGTATGTCTGCCACCAGGCTTGCCTTTCTTTTTGTTTGCTTTTTTATTCATCCTTAGACCTTTTTTTCCCCCCACAGGCTTCCTGGACTTTTTAAAATTGCAGTTATTGTCACTAGCAGATTTTTCTATTTCTTCCTTTTAAATAGGAAATTCTTCCCTTCCTTTTGCATCATGTCCCCATGGCCTGGTACAGGGGGTTTCAACCTTTCCCTGTTGGTGATGTGAACTCAGGTAGATTGGTGAAGAACTCCTGTGAATAGAATTTTCTCAGTCATACTTTTTTCATCCACAGTCTGTAGCACTGAGAGTGTGGCAACACTGAAGTTATGAATATTGGTGTATGCTATCTCTGCATGGGAGTGGGAGACAAGGATTTTCTGAGTGCAGTGTTCGCTAGGAAGAGATTACTCGCACCAGCATCCTCTCTAATGCTCAGAAAGACATTCTAGGAGCCTGTCTCAAGTCCCACTGCTTTTTAGGTGGAAACTGCTGTGCATAGCTTTAAGCATGTTCATGCCAATCTTTAGACCAAGCTGTTTGTATCACTGCTGTTCTTCAATTCTAGCTCTAACAGGCTCCCTGTTCAGTTCCAGCTGAGCCTCTTCACTGATGGGATGTGTTTTGCCCATCTCTTAACTGGGTTCCTGCTTCCCCATTCTCGATTGTCTATGGAGAATCGCATGATCCCAGCAAAATACTTTGTGTTACTGCAGGCTTTAAGTAGAGTCCTGTTTTGCCCCCAGTAATCTCTGTTCCCTTTTTCACATTGCAGATAATCATGATTCTTCCATTCTTCCTGAGCTGTCTTTCCATCCTTCTTACTCTCTTTTTGCTACGTAGTATTGAACCTCACTTTTGTGTGTCTCTAAATAAGCTCTACTCTTGTGACTCTCTGTAATGACTGTTCATGCCATCTACTGCCTATGCAGCCCTTTCTGTGAGTGTCAGCTGGTGCTCTGGGACTGCCTTATACTCCATGCACAGAGAAGCAGTTGGGGATAGAGAGCTACAGTGTCTTTAGGCCCTCTGTCCTGTACAGAGAAATCAGATGTGAGGGTGCCTCCACGTGCTCCAAGTATATATAGACATGTTACTACTGTGTTGAAGTAATGGGCCATGCCTCTTGGTAATGCCATGTTCACCTGGATATGGTACTTCTAGCTCTGTAATCTTTCCTGGCACATGAGTTTGGGAAATGTGTGTTTAAGGAAGACAGAATTAATGGGACTGCTGCTATGTTTGTGAAGAGTTAAATGACGGGGGATGAGAGTCACAGCTTCTCCTGGGGAATAAGGACTAGCCAGAAGAATTGATTGTCTTGGCTTATTGATCCTTCAGGAAACAGCACTGACGTGGTAATGCTGTTCCTGCCACTTTGAGGCACTTTGTACCAGCAACAACCTCTGTTTACCTAGGATAGTGCAAAGGAAGAGCTGCACTGTTGCTAACTCATTCCAGAAAAAAACCATGCTAGACATGTTGAGTTTGCCACTTGTCTGTCTCTTTCCAGGGAGAGGTGACTGAGCGGAGGTAGCTCAGAATGTGTTTGTATTTTATAGTACTTAATGGAGATTGGCTTCAAATTGTAGCTTGTGAGTTGCTATACTGAGTCTTTGCTGGCAGTGTCTTGGTCTGTAGCATTGGTTGGGCTAGATGATCTTTAAGGTCTCTTCCAACCCAAACTGTTCTGTGATTCTACAAAGTCTCAGGCTGTCATGTCACAGGATATTCCATCTCTCCCACCCCTTTCCTTCCCTTCACCTTTCTGGTCAATTGGCAGTCACCACTCAGTTGGTCTTTCTTGTAGGTTGAACCAGGGTAGTCCAAGTGCTTTTTATCCTGTGATCCCAATGCCAGCTCTTAGCCAGCCACTTGTGTGGGCTGATGGGAAGTTGATGGTGAGACTTCCCACTTCCTTTCCACTGAAGCGCCAAACCTGCCCTGAGAAATCAGGTATTTCTTTCTGGCTTCAGGGTGGCAAAAGGAGAAACAGCCACCTGGTGCAGGGGCTGCTGGAGAGGCAGTGCTTTTCATTGCTCAGCTACACCGTCCCTGTGGGTGCACAGAACATGTTCAAGGAGCACAGCACTGCAGAATGTCAGCTCTGAGCATCTGTTGGGTGCTTCCACAACCACGGGCCTGTGAGAGGTGGAGGCCCTGACTGTGTCTAAGATCTCAGTTGTCCTTGTAGCACAGTGGGCTGGGGAAGCCCTTATGCTGTTGCCCCAGAGACATCAGTTGCAAGCAGCTGATGAACTGGGCTTGGCTCACACCGTTAGCTGGACCACTGCTGATAGCTACAAGATTTGGACTCTCACCTGTAGAAATAAATGAGCACATTGCTCATGATGGTCCTTATCTCCTTTTGTCTCTTCTTTGTACCTGACCATGCTTTGCACCATTTCTCTTTCTGAATGTGTTGTTGTGTTTTGAGGAATCTCAGGCAGGTCTCTGCAGCTTCCCACAGCAAGGTCAGAAGACCAAGAAATCTTGGGACCGTTTGGAGCATATTGCAAAATCTTGCACAAAGCTAGGAGGGTGAAAAGGCTATGGTGAAATGCTTCTTTGTTGAGTCAGGCCAGCTTATATATAGAGATATGCAAATAAAATACAGAGCCATTTAATTACCCTATATATCATTTCTATACTTCATCCTCTTTGATGTTGCCAACAACTTTATTGCAGCACTTGATGTTTGACTTTACATGTCGACCATGTGAAACAAAATGATGAGAAAAGTTGCAGGTTTTTTTTTTAAAGGAGAAAAGTGTCTATACCACAAGGTTTCACAGAACAACTAAAAAGAATTGCCAACTACATTCTTAAAAAAAAAAAAAAGAGAGATTATATGAATAACCACCAATGCATAATAGAATATATAATTATGTTTATTTTAGGACTTGATCAGTAGTTGAACATTCGAGACTCACGATAATGAATTTAATACAGTATGCAGCATCATATGTTATGTAATGTAAAATTATTATCTGCTACTTAATAAATCTCATGCTGTGACTGTTCTACTTCTTAACTAGCTCTCAGACTATAGCAACGATTTCTGCTGGCAGCTTTGGACGTTGCTTCTGTTTTGTTCTTGTTGTTTGTATCATGACACATTCCCTACAGCTGGAGCTGCTGCACTTAGCCATGAGACAGCTTCTGTCTGAAAGAGCTTCCAATCTGATTCAAAACAAGAGACTAGTAGGGGTAGTCAGTCATGAAGTCTGTGGCTAGAGGAAAGATGAGGGCAACTGAGATAAGAATTAGTGGTAATGTATTGCTGAAAGTGTGGCTTCTTGGGAGTACAGGTGGCTTTGCCTGATACGGAGTTAACTAGAAGATACCAAAAAGAGCATAGGCCTATATTTTCCTGTGTAACACTTGCCTAATTAGTTGCTTTGGAAAATTAGCACCTCTGCTTTCTTAGCTAAGAAGAGAGCTCTGGTACATGTTCTCGATATCTTTACATACATGCATCTTTTCCTTACTTTTTTCAATGAAGTAGTCATCTTTCTCTTTAAAAAGAAGTGCTTTAAATAAAACAAATGACGTATCATATCACATAAAATTAGTCTTGGGTTTTTTTCTGTGTCATTCGGTGACAAAGTTATGGATGGATTCAAAAAGATATCCCCATAAGGGCATTTATTGGACATGTGGATTCATTAGTGGCAAGTACATGTTATGGTCTAGAGGGAGCTATCCAAGCCACAGACTGCCAAAATACTGATTATGAGGTCTGCAAAGGTCCAATAAGGTTAAGAACAGGGGAAAAATTCTCGCTTTCTTACAGTATTTCCCTGAGCACATGTTAGCGTTTGCTATCAGAGGTAGAACATGGGACTAAGTGACATCTTAACTTGGCCTGGTGTAGCTCTGCTAAAAACTTTTCTTGCAACTGGATTCAGTGTCATCACTTCTTGCAGTTAGTTGTTTACATGATACTCTGTTACAGACATGTAGACTCTATATTTTGGGATATCCAATCTTGCTTACCCTGAATGTTTTTCTCCTGCTCTAGGTAGCATTTCTAAAGCTGCTAAAGTCCCTAGGGTAGATAAGCTGTGCCACTTTGAAAGTAGCAGTGAAGAGAAGATTGCAGCCATGGAGCAAGACAGAGCTGAGCAGAAATTATTCTTCCTGAATTTACCCTTTCTGTATGGTACTGTGTTCCTTCCCACTGACTGCATGGTTCTTGAGGCAACATTTTCAGGGCAGAAGTTAGGCCCAAAGAGAAAGGGCTAGAGGACCCTTTGAGGTATTTATGTTTAAGATGACATTATGCAGCAGCTGGGAGTTTGTTTCAATGTGTCGCATCCTTTGCTCTGTACTGCGGAGCTCTGCAGAAGCTTTAGTCACCTGATGGATTTTGGTTTGGTGGCGTGTTGAGGCAGAGGAGCTTTGCATTGCTGTATCATCAGCTGGCAAAGGTTTCTTGAAGTCAATGGTCACTACATTAGAACACCCAGCAGGGCCTTTGTCTTGCTGGTACTTGTTCCTCGTAATTTTGACAACGGCTTCTGGCTTCGACATTCCCATCTCTGAGTGAGAGGGAGTGATGTGCCCTCTATACCTTCTTTCTGCAGTGCAGCATGTGGGAACACCTTCCCAGGTTTTACCTGACAGAGGAGGAATTTGGACAAGAGGAAGATATTTTGCTTTTAGCTTGAGTACAGTGTGAGAAGGAGGAAGGACCACAAACACCTTGCACTCAGTGCTTATGTGGTGGAGCCTGCTTCTTGTACAACACCTACCCTGTGAGCCCAGACTACTGAAGAAGTGCCCTCTTATCTGCTGAAAACTGTAGCTTAGTGTTTTGGCTTTGTTTTTCCCCAGGATTTCTTGGGCCTTTACTAATGCTGCCATCTGTAAATTTGTAATTGTAAACCTGTGTAAAGTTGGAAGCTCATGTAGTCTTATGTAGTTTTGCTGCTGTATGTCTTTAGTAAAACATGAAATGCCTTGGGGCTTCTGAGCACATTTACTTTTATGGGTCAGAATTCACCTCTGTGGTGAGAGGACAGCTTTGCATTACTTTTTGGGAGCTAGAAGAGGCCAGGGAAGGGGCAGCAGTACTTCCTATCCTGCTACACATGCAGATTGTAATCTTTTGCGTATTTTAGTACTTTGCACTGGTAGGTACTGACGTGCATGGGAATCAACCCAAAAACTTTTACACTGAAGTTTTGATAAGCCCTCAGACCTGGAAAACTTGTGGCAGGCCTGAAGTGTTGGGGAACCATGCTAGTTTAACTCTCCAACCCAGCCGGAAATATTCTAAATTTCCTTTTTTGTTTTGAGCCCATCAATAATGTTGGGCAATTATGTGACTACGAAGAATGATTTGATATTGTACAAACATATTTTTGTACCATTTTCTATTTAAAAGCGGAGCTAAGCAGGAATTTATGCTGCTGGTTTCCCATTCATCTGGGAAATGCTGCAACTTTAGTAAAGGCACATTTCTGTGGAGAGGACTCAAGCTGCTAATTTGACTGTAGGAGTTTATTTCTGGAATGCAGCAGTGTTTCACCAACGGAGCAGCTGTCCTGGAAACACTTACCACATGGGGTCATTTTCCTCTCTGTGTGTAATCAACAAAGCCACCCCAGTTAATCTGAATCCTTTTAAGTCTCTTAAACTAGACCATAGGGAGTGCACAGAGATCTACAGGACTCTGACCTCCTACACTTCCTTCTCCTATCATTAGGGAAGAAAAAATAGTCCCATACTTAGATGTCCCTTAAAGGAGAAGCCTATAACCTCTGCTGAGCATGGAAAATTGTTTCTTAACAGTGACATACCACTGATTTGGCAGGGAGGTGTTGGTCCTCCGTTTTCTATGCGTGTTTTGTGCTAGTAGCTACAAATCTCCTAAGTTTACCAAATATTCCAGGTTGTGAAATCACAAGAGTCAGAGGTGGAAAAGCTTCTTGGGTTATTCCATTCTTTTTGTTCTCTTTGATTTACTTTGCTTGCATAGCTTTCTTCCACCCCTGTTAACTTCTGGGATAACAGTTCTGCATTTCTACTACAAGAGAAATTTTCATAGTTATACAGTTGAAATGGTTTCTTAATCTTTTTATTCCCCCTAGTTCTCTCTCATGTTGCCCAGTTTCTTCCTCACTGTTTACACTCTTTGATACTTTTTGGATTTAAGTCTTGTCTCTGAATGCTCTTTGCCTACAGCAGACTCTATGGGTTTGCTTTTTGCCTCCTGCTACAACCTTGCATCTGTCTCTTGAACTGCTGTATAATCTTTATTGTGGTTCTACTAAGAATGTTTTACTCTTTGAGTTTAGTGACTCCTTTCTCTGTTTTAAACCTGTCTCCAAGGCCAGTCAAAGGTAGCAGTTCTTTGTGTGTAGAAGGACATTCTCTCTGAAGCCTGGGCAAGGACCTTTTCAAGAGACTACCACCTGGAAAGTCCTGCACCTGTGGTCTGGGCCAGCCAGGCTGCAGCCCTCATGGGTGCGTCACTGGAGCTCCAAAAGGGAAGTCTGCATCTGCCAGGATTCAGGGATTGCTTCTTCAGTCAGGTACTTGAAACTGAGAACACAAATTACTCTGATGGTTGCTGTCTTCTCTTTCCCCAAGCTGTGCTAGTGTAGCTTTTCAGATGATTAAGTATGACTTGGGCTTCCTAAAAATTAACAATATCATCAAGGACTTTTGCTCCTACAATGAGTTGTTTCAGAAAGTGTTTTCAAAAGACATCTCACTGAATTCAGACAGAGTATTTAATAATTTCATTTCAGAGTAAAGAAAACTCTAAAAAATATTCAGTAGCTGTACAATATATTTTTCTAAGTTCTTTGCCTTTCCTGATGAGTGATGAGGTGAACATAATTTGTCCTGGGTCATCCTTATGGAAAGGTAGAATCCAGAAGGATAAAAAGGCTGGTGTGATCCCTTTAGAGAAAAGGCAATATAGTTTTCCTTGCTGCGAGCCAAGGGGCAGTAAGTTGTAGTAGGAAAGAGTGGCTGATGTTTGAGAGATGTTGCAGAGGGAACAGGTGATCAGTTTTTGAACACAGCCTGCAATGACGCAAATCAGAGGGGGCTGGAGGACAGCAGTGTGCGTCTTTGAGAAGCCTTCAGTAGGCAATAAAGTATTAAATTAACATGTAATGGAGAAGAATAGAACAGTATTTTCCCCAATTGTACGAAAGAGTCTGATTAAATGATGAATTTGTTTTATGTGTTAAAACTAGAGCCATGTTTAGTTAGACAGAATATGTGAGAAACTGGAATAACAGTTTTCCCTTCATGTTTGTAAGCATGCGTTACAGCAGAGTTCTCAGCTTGACTTCAGTACATCCATACTGAAAATGAATACTGTAGTATTGTAGGCAAATCTGGATAGCAAGGCAAACATATTGGGCTTGACTGATTGACAAGCAGCTCTCTTCAGTCTTTTGTAACCGTAATGTGATGAATTTATAGTATTTGTTCCCACTGGCAACTTGCTCTATGAAGCTTGAACTAAATGTCAAAACAGTAAAGGAGATTTTTAAAAAATTAAATCTCATTTTCTCACCTCTAACCAATGGAAAGATTATTGAATTCAAGACATGGACAAATTTAACTGACCACTTTTCCTGTTTAAGATTTGTGCACTGCACAGCATTTGCCATTAGCCTTTACATGTTCTTTGTATATGCTTTGTACTTTCTGGTAGATAAAGCATATGTCCTCTGGCAAAAATGTGTAATTTTTCATAGCAGGATTACTATAAGAAATTACCTTATGAAAGCCATGTATGACTTGTCTTAATTGGAGCTTGCTGGGGACAAACAAGTACTGGATACTGTACACGGCATGAGCACTTAGTTAACAGCTTCAGCAAAGCAGATGCTGTCTTTGAACACTTGACTTGTTTTCTACAACTCTTAAAGAACCATGAGGACTAAACAGATTTTAAGGCAGACCCATATTATTCGTGTTTTAGGCCTAACTTAAAATCTAATTAAAATCTAAAATCCACCTAGTAACCACTGCACTTGCCTGGGCAGCTTCTCAACATCAACATCTTCTAGAGAGACATACAACCTTGATTTAGAGACATTGTGGTAGAATAACCAGCATGCCTCATGACAAGTGGTCCCAATGGCTGGTTCTGGCTGTTTAAAAATGTCTTTACAGATAAGTGAAATTTGTCTAGTTTTGGATACCAGGAATAATCTTGTCTTATATTCTTTTAAAGCTAGATTAAAGAACTTTCCATGATTAAATTTTCCCCCACTTACAATTAGATCAGGTCAACCCTTAGCCTATTCTTGGAATTGAATTTATTATGCTTCTCAGATCTCTCACTGGATAGGTTTTGTTTCAAGCAGGTATTAGTTTGACAGGACCATGCTTTTCAGTTCACTAACTTATGTCTTTCAATCTCATTCTGTCTCAACCATGTCATCATTTATTTACACAAATGGGGACATTTTCAAAGAAAAATACCCCAGATATGAATGCTTTTAAGAAACCCTTTGACATTGCTAATGGTTTCACAACTTTCACAACTGCTGCATGTCATATGCCATGTACAGGTATTTGTGTTCAGCTGAACTTCCAGTAATCCTGCATGTGGTCAGTTTGAATTAAGCTAACCTTTTGGAATTTTTAACCCAGACCAGCTCCTGAATCTGAGCTGTACAAACACATGTTAACACAAGGGAGGAGGCAGGACAAACATGGCTCAGTTGAGAAGGACGGAAGGATCTCTGCTTTCTGCCACAGAGCTGCATTAAAGAGCTTACGTAGAGGGACTTCATTTTTCTACAATTTAATTTGTAAAAGTTAAACTTCTAAAGGAAACAAATAGGCAGGAACGATGTAGTTTTATGCTCTCTGAATGTAACACATATTTGTGTCAAATTAAAGGAAAATCTAGACTTCTGCAAAGAGTAGGAAGAAATGTGATTCATTGGTAATTTAAAATACAAAATCTTACACTTAAATCCACTAGAGAAAGAAATTCAATACACACTAAAAGCCTTTGAGGTTTGCCCATACTCTATGTGGTAGAATGTGGTTGTGTTTCTTCAGGAAAAATTTAGGGAAGAAATCCTGGTTCGGGTACTTTTATGTTCATACTTTCCTGGCTTTACACAGGAATGAATATTAAGAACATAGTTACTTCAAGGAAGTTGGACTCTGAAAGAAAGTGAGTTTTACATGAGGACAGAACTAATAGCATGTTACTAAGGGCACAATAGAATCAGTCTGAGAGAGAATGAGCTTTCTTCTGTCTTTCAGGGTTTTAGAACATTTGATTATTTCTTCTAACATGTCCCCCTGCCCTGCCTGCTATAATGCCATGAGAAGGCCACTTTCTTTCATCCCCCTTTGCTAGGATATTAAGGCTAGTCAAAATCAGACCCTGTGAATGGATGTAGTAATGAGGCCCACTCATCAGTCTCAAATACAGGTGGCCTGTCCATCTATAATTTTACCATGGGTTTTATTCCTCTTCTGTTAAATAAGAATTTGGTTATCAAGAGCGCAATGGTAAGTGCTTTACCAAAGAATTCCTGAACCAATTGGTAGGTGTATTGAATTGCCTGTACATTCAGTATAGCTGTATCCCTACAATGTAAATACTTGGATTATGAAATCAAGGTAAAGAGGCTTCATACATCAGAGTAAGAGCTGCTGCAGTGAAATATACCCTTCTTTGTACTTTCTCTGTGATTGTTTGTGACATGGGCAATCCAAGACTATTTCCATAGGAAATAGCTTCTCAGCTGGTGTAAACTGGTACAGCTGCAGTGGAAGCAAACGAGCTCTGCCACTGCACACCACATTACAATTTGCCTTCTGGTGTCACTAGGTAGATGTTTCCTTGCTTTTAAGTGGTCAGGTTTTATACTTGTAGTAGGTAACTACAGGGTTGTCAGCAACCTGAAACAACCCTAAGCATGGTTTTAACACAGGGTCTTACTTTCTGGCTGTAGCTACATGAGGGCGAATACTCCCATCAGGTAAGTGGAACACAGGTGAGAACTGAATGAGAGAGTCTGGGGGAATGGTAGTGACAGACAAGTCTCCTCTGTGTTGGCAGTGTAGCATGACAGGCCAAGGGAGGAGAGTGGGCAGGCTGCAAACGTTGGCCTTTGTATGAGGCTTGGTTGTGTTGTGTGCAGGCAGGACACCAGGAAGCACTGAGGGAGTGTTCTTGCTTGGTACTGTTCTGGTGAGATGTTCAGCTCTGGGCACTAGCAGCAAAAAACGCAGAGGAAACTTGGAAGGTAGTAAGAGAAGAACAACAAAAATGATAACAGAGCTGGAGGGATTGTTTCTATGAGGGAAGATCAAAAGAACTAAATATGTGAAGCTTGGCTAAGTGATGACTAAGAAGCGAACGTGAAAACTACCTACGACTGTTTGAAGGATATAAACACTAGAGGTGAGCAAACAGTGGGGACAAATAGTCTGTGAATTTGAAAGTCATTTTCAGTTCAGCTGTGTTTCTGCCTTTAGTGATCACTTTGTATTAAGACTTGTGCTTTACTGAAAATATTTTCAGGGAATATTACACTTGTATATTCAAATGCTTCATTATCTGCAAGGGAATTCTGAAATGTAAATTCATTCTTCAAATTTGAAATTTGCCTTAGCTTACATAAATCACTTAGTGTATAGTGTATACATTGCACTAATCAACAGTATGCAAAGTTTTTTCATGGCAAGTCAAATATATGGTTGAAAACTCTATTTTCAGTTTTAACATGGTATTTGTATGCTCCCCTGATGCAATTACTTAGTCAACCAAGTAATGCAGGATAGGTTCCAACTGCTTTCTATTGGCTTTGCACAAAAAAGTGAGGCATTTGCTTTTGTTGACAGGCTGTATTTTATAAATGGTACGATTTGCATGTTGAAATGTTGCGGAAGGTATTTTTTCCTTTGACAAGAGTTAAAAGTCACTAGAGCCCAAAACCACAGCACCCTATGTGTATAAGGGCTGTTGGTGCAGTTTTGTGAAGTTGTCGAGGTGTGCTCGTGCACTGTGAGGGAGATCTTTTCTAATTTTTTGGTGCACAGTTTGTCAGATAAGAAAGGTGAATTTAGCTCCTGTGACCTTCCATGGACATTTAGAGCAATTGAATTAAGAAGAAATTTCAGGATGAGTATAAGAAAACATTGTGTTAATGGTGAAAATTTCTCCTCCTGGAGGTCCACTTGTCATTTAAAGCTCTTGGGCAAAGCAGTGGAAGCGGTTACTGGGCAAGCCTCAGGTGAACTGACTAATTTGGTAAGTCATTTTCAACTTTGGTGATTTGTGAATTCAGGCATTAAAATTCTGTGTTAATACTCATCAACAGGCTTTTCTAAGCACCTCTCCCCGTTAATGCAGGATTGATGCCTGCTGCCCAGAGTATAACAAGAAATATATGGTCAGCTGTGTAGACACCCACAGTTGTTTCCAGAGGCATTTTCTTCAAGAGCGTATGTATGCACGCATGCGTCAGTCCATACTGTACACAAAAACTACAGGCTTTGACCTATGCAAACACACACCAAATTATTGCTTTCTATAAACAAATTAGCATACTTTAAAAGGTGAAAATCTCTATAAAATTGTCTGCCCTGTTGTTTATGGTGTGAGTAGAGGATTCACTGCATTACAGAGGGGCTCACATTTCTCTCTTCTCCCCCCGTCTCTAAATGGACGTGTGCTCCGTCCGTTTCACCATTGTTCCTGCTAGCCCGATCCCAGCAGGGGTTCCCTAATTAGCAATCTCTTCATTTCCAATCAAAGCACAAAGCGGCCCCAAAAGCCTCTCTTTATGAGGGAGCTGAGCGGTGGCTGGGGACGTGGAGTGGGATAATTGCCTTCGCCACTGGCAGCAGTAAGCAGCCTGGCTAATTCATTATTGTAATAACTTTGCTTGTCCTTGGGGAGGGGGGGCTAGGGTGAGGAGGACTGAGCCTGGCAGTGCTAGCTGAGGACAGGGGGAAGGGGGAATCCAGCCAGAACTGAGGTAGAAGATGGGAACAATTGGCAGGAAAGAAGAAACCGTTCAAGATTTTTCTGCCTGCCCCCCCTAAATAAATTGAGGATTAAGTTAATTTGTGGCATGGTAGCCAGTGCTCCCTGAGCAAGACTGCCACGAGCATCCTCTGCTCTGCCCTTGTCATGTTCACAGAGAGGGATGCCTAGAAAGGCATGTAACTTGGCCCCAGGAATGCTGGGGAGGCTGGGGCTTGGTGGATTAGCAAAACTCAGAGGTTGCCTCTCAGTTCAGGTAGGAAAAGCTGACACTCAAGCATTGATAGAAGGCTGAATTACTGAGGTACCCACAGTCTGTGGCTTTCAGTGATACACAAGAAGTCACGGTCCTTTTGTGGATATTGCATATTTTATAGCTTTGAAGGAGTCCAGAGCTGACAAATCCTGTAGCAGAGCTTTGTTCTTACTTATTGTCTCTTTAAAATACATTTAATGTATGTCAGACTTGCCTGTCTTTCTGTGGGCTGCAGATTTGCATTTGCTGGAGCTCTGTTGGCTTTCAGGAGCCATCAAGGCTCTGCCCTTGTGCACAGAGAGCTAAGCTGAGATGCCAGCAACTGACTGAGCTGCCAAAGGGAACAGGCAGTGGTGGTGGCTGCTTCCTCTTCCTTGAAGGGAAATGTCTGTGGTGTGGCACTGTACATTTATTATGTTTTTGGTTTTGAAAAGTGTACATATTTTAAGTAGGTAAGATTAGTCGTATAATTCCAGACCCTCTGGTTCTTCTTTTATTTCTTTGTGCTTATCTCATATTGGTGTAGCAGGGTTTTGTTTATTCCAGCCGACTGATGGGACAGATCCTTTTCCAAATTCCTTTGAGCTGATACTGCTGTGTACATTCATGAAGCCTATCACTCTGAGATGGTCACCATTCATGTTTCTGAACTGAAGTGGCTGGTAATGTAGCTATGTGTTTTACTGTCAAGCATTTTTAATTGAAAAATATTATTTCTGACATAAAATAAAACTAAAGAATCAGTGACATCGAAATGCAAGTGCCAAACATGCAATTTTGTGTGTAGAAGGGGAAGTTTAAAATTAAATCATGCCCTTGTGATAATTAGCGAACACTTAATTCTGGAGATATTTGTATTGTATTTGTGTTATGGAGGGACACATGAAACAAGTCCTCAGCCTGAGGGGCATTTCAGTGATATATAACAGATCCTTTGAGTCCCAAACAATTTATCCACCTAAGATGCAAAATGTTTACTGAGAGGAGATGTTTCTGAGGTAGTTGAGTAAGGCAATCGAGAATTAATAGATATTTGGAGCAGAATTTATAGTTGATGTCGTCCAGATTCTTGTGAACTGTGATGTTTTCCCAGCTGCCTTATGCCAGTTGCTGGCTGGCAGATTTCTCCGCTTCTCATGTAGATATCCAACCTCTTGGACACTGTGCTGCCTACAGCCAAAGGAATTTCATCTCAGTAAGTTGACAAGCAAGAACAAACTTCCTCTGCCTGGTACCAATGTCCACAGAGAAGATGCTGAAGTCCCAAGAGAAAACATGCCTATTCATTTTTATTTTTCCATGATCAGTTCTGTAGTCCTGATTGTGTTGTGCTTTTTGCGGTCTGATGTAAACACCATACAGGAAGGTACGTCCAAATAGGCCAATGAGTACACACACAGTGAGACTTACGGGGGATTTCAGTCACGTACTCTATGTCCTGTGCCATTTATATGTTTCTGGATCCTTTTTGTCAAGGGATCACTGTAGCAGTGGTGGGGGATTTGCATGTCTCCCAGTTTGCCCAGTTAATAAGTTGCAGCAGTAACAGCACATAGGGTTGATGTGAGCTCGTATAGATAACTCTGCTAGATAAGAAAATATCCCCCTTTGTAAATTTGTGGTAATCTCCATCATGTAGTATGTCCTACCCTTGGTTTGCATTTATCTCTCCAACCCATTTAGAGTACTTTACCTGTGTGGAAATGGTGGTGACCAAGAGTTAAAACCATGAGTGGACAGATTTTTTGAATTAATTGTTTTCTTTCCTTGTGTTTCCATCTTTTCAGGAATAAGGATAATCTTGAATCCTGTTTCTGATGGTTTAAGATGATACGAATCTTAAGAGCTTTTGGTAGATAAACTGGGGAAAGGCAGTTCAAAGGGCTGAAAGATATCTGACATGCAGCACACTGGCATAAGTTTGATGGGATGCCAGGGTATGGACAAGGGTGGATGAATTGGAGTAACAATGGGAATTTTAGTCTTGACTTCACTTTTAGTCTGAGACCCTAAATTGTTGCATTGTTAGCAATTGCTTGTGGAGAGGTAAGAAATTGTGGCAATGGGCATGAGAAGGAATATTAATGATCCAATTTCCAGCTGAGTTCCACTCCAAGGCCTCGCTGGGTGATGTGCATTTTTAATAACAAACCAGAATGAGAAGGAGCTGCTTGCAGCAAGGCAGGCCTGTGTGTGGAGCCACAGTGTGTGACACCATCTCAGACCTCTGCCTGCTGCTCAGGGGAGGCACAAGGCTGCTCTGTTTGCATGAGTGCCACCACAAACTAGGTTGGACTGTGACAGTAAAACCTGGATCACCACTAGAAGTGGATCCAGGGAAGGAGTGTAGTAACTGTCTTGAATAGCCTAAAGCTCTTGACTAGAAGAAATGACTGGAACTTTGGGCCAAAAGGCCCTGACTCAAAGGGGCAGAAATAGAATTTCTAGATGCTAGACAGCATTGTGCTATAGCCATGATGAATTTCCTGCTAGCTATTTTTTGCAGTCTTGATAGTTTCTGTGATAGGGTCTTCTCACTTGTTTGTGTTTCTGGAAAGTGATTTCTCTTACTTTTGAGGGCGTGCAGTCTGGCTGAGTGATACACCCAACAGCAAGACTGCTTTGATCTCTCAGTCTTAGATATACAGAATTTGGGAGAACCCTGGAGGTTTTATTTTCTTCTGAGGTGCTTTTCTTTCTGAACTTTCAGCTACAGACAGCTTCACAATACTACTTTGGGAGCCCATCATTGTATGATTCAAGTAGCCAGTAGGAGCTGCTGCTGAGAGATGTGCAGGCCTCCTTACCTGGGGATAAGTATTCTATGATCATTTAACATGGGTGGGACATGCAGCTCTGCCCTTGATTCATGCTTGGGAATGTGCCAGCTGCGTACCTTAACTTACCTGCTAAGCTTCAAGCTCCACATTTCAGGACAGCTCCCTCTTGTTCTTACATATTTTACTTTGTCTTGGTGACTATGTAACTGTTTTGTCTTTAGGGCTAAATGGCTGGTAGTCACTTGCCCCGGTGTTTTAGTGCCACAGTTGTCTAGTGTATGCCAGAATATGGAGCAGAAACACAGCCTTTTTGTGGCAGAGGTGTCTGATACATCTCAGTGGCAGAAGAAGCAGCAACCCAGCTTTCTCAATAAAGGAGTGTATTATTTCTGTGCACGCTAAGCAGGACAGTCGTTCCATCTAGCAGAAGGCAGGGGTGCCACACTCTCTCACTAAAGTGCAAGAGTTATGGGAGGAAGAAACAGTTCTCACATCCCCTCAAGTGTATATTAAAGCCAGAAATTAGAACTGATTTTCCTCTTAGAGTTCTCAGCAGCCACTCAGTTGCTTCTCTGTATGTTAGCGCTAATCCAAACTAGGGAAAAGGGCCGAAGTACTGCATGCCCAGCCTTTGTAGCATCATGTTTTGTGTATCTGGCAGAGAAAAGGTGTCTGGTGTTTGATATCCCAGTACTCTTGCTCATTATTTTCAAGTAAACAAGATGAATCTGAAAGAGAGAACTCCTGTCCTGCTTTTTATGCCATTAAACTGGGAGCTAGCATTCCCTGGGATGGTCTGTGCTGATGCAGCCATCTGTATTATGCAAGCAAGGGTTGGAGCATTGCCGCAGAAAGATGGAATGCTTTCTTTCATAGGAGGAGTTTCTGAAAGAACACACACACATACCCCTGCAAAATCAGAACCAGCCAGGCCACTAGGGCCTGCCACAGTGCCAGAGAAAATGCCAGCAGCTTAAAGACTTGTGTTTTGCTAAGGAATAAATGTTACAAGATTTGTGCACGAGGGAGGGAGTTCACTGAAGTGATTGAGGAGGGAGTGGAGAGGGGATGGGAGGAGGTGCCTTTCACCATATAGTAGATGCTGCCTCTGGCATAAGTGCAGGACACTGAGCAGTTTATACATGTTGTGTTCATGCAGCAAGTCTGGCTCTGAGAGAGGCACCTTTCCACTTGGCAAAGCTGCCTCATTGCTGCTCCTTGACACCCAGGCATCTAATATGCCTCCTTTGCAGAAGGCTTTGGCTTTTTAAATGTTTAAACCTGCAATTCTGTCGGGCAGTGGTCCCCTCCTGGCAGAGGGAGGGGGCTGCCAAATGGACATAATTTACTGTGATTTTTAAAATCTTTTGGAAGGAAGACGGCTACCATTTGCTGAGATAGGTGTTTGCTGCCCAGGCAGAACTCGCAGTGTATTTACAGCAGCTCTGCAGGGTCTGTGTGTGTGGTAGGTATGTGTGTGTGCATGTACATGCTTGTGTATGCCTTTATTTCCATGCTCCGGCTGCCTGCCTCTGATTTAAGGGCAGATTTTATTCCCCAGCTGCCTCAGGGCTCCTCTTTTCTGATTGCATTAAAGTCTCCGTAATTCTCCCCTCATTAATGATTGGCATATTTTTACCTCTCAGTAAAGGAGCTTGGAGGCAACTCCCGTGGGGCCCTGCTCGCCAAATGAAACAATTTCATCCTGCTCCAGAAACGCATTAAAAAGGGTTTGTCAGGATCTTATCGCTAGTTAGGGAAAGCTAATCAAATTACTTCTATTTATTAGCTGCTGCAGCAATGTGTCATTCCATCAAGTACAGGTAGTGGGACAGGCAGGGATTGCGTGGTGAGCTCTGCGCATGAAGCACTGCTGCCTTGATCTGTACGGCAGCATCTCTTGCCAAGGGAGGCTGAGGCCTGAGACAAGCTGTGAACTTCCAGTGACAGTCCTTCTGTCACCATTGTCATGGAACCTCTCGTCTGCTGCCCCACTTCGTTCGTCTTTTCCAGTAGACCCCCCAAAAACCCTTTGTAGTAGCATTCCTGAGCTTTTAACGTTGAGTCCACTGCTTCTGTATTTGCCTGATCACTTCTTGCTGTTGCTGATTGTATTTCGCTACTATTTGTTTTGAGATGGTTTGAGTTTTTTGGCAAGTTTAACTCAGTATTAAACCAATGAGGAATGATTTGTTCCTTTTCTTTGAACCTGGCATGACAAGGAGGACAGTGGGGAGAGATTATGGCAATTGGAATGGAAATAAATATTTTTTTACTTCATGAGACTTTTATGAAATGTATTTTTCTCAAGCTTTTTTTTTTTTTCTTTTTTTTTTTTCTCCCCAGTACATGTGGTCTGTAAAAGTAATTGCAATTGAGGGAGTGGGAAAGAAAGCAACTGAGTCTGTTGAATAAGCTGCATCCAAGGACTTAGATGGGACTCTGAAAAGAGCACCAACTATTGCTGGACTGTTGCTGATTGCATGAGCAGTAGTGGTTTGTGAAGCAAGAGGTGTGAACTCAGACAGAGGAAGGCTCACTCTTTTATTGATTTCACATGTGGAATGTGCATGTCCTTCATGCACATACACTGTGCACTTGTATTTGCAACCATGTATGCACTCCCAGTCTTGCACATGATCTTAATTCCCAGGGTGCTGTACCTCCTGTGGGCTTGCTCAGAAGGGATATGGAGGCAGGTGCCTGACATGGGCTTTCAAATTCAAAAAGTATAGATCTGCTTCCATCTTTTTACTGTTCCTTTCATCTTGAAACTAAGAGCAAGGAAATCTCTGGTATTTCAGATAAACATGAATTGGACAGTGAAAATGGCTTGTTTCCCGGTAAAGCTGATCTCACATTAAAAAACTCCCACAGGAATAAAACTATGTAGTGAATATATTTGCATGAAGTGAAGTGTGTCTAAATATAGTTATAGTGGTTCACAATGACGATATTGCTGTGCACATCGTGTAAACCTTTGCTGTTTCATTTTGCGCGTACCAACATTTTCAACCTAGCACAAAATCCTGGGACAGCAGTGAAAACACAGCGTTCTCACGTATAAGCACACATTTAAACACATGGGTGTGCACATCGTGCCTGGTGTTGGTTTCGCTTAGGGAGGGTTTGTGCTGGCCCTCAGGACTTTGCAGTTGTATGTGCACAGATGCACGCTCTGTGTTTGCTTAGAACTGATGGAGCGGTTAGAGGTTTGACAGTGTTCTGGCACTACAGGCAATGATTCCTGGATTGCTGGGGGTCAGGCAAGTGCCCCAGCTATTGTAACTGTGTGGATTCACTGTATGGTGGGAGTGGCTGCCAAGCTGTGGGGGCCCAGAGTGTGCTCCTGGCAGCGGCAGCGTAGCAGGACTAGTAGGAGAGTCCAGCTCCATCAGCCCCACGCAGCGAGCCGCACTCCAGCATCCTCATTATCCACACAGTTCAAAACGCAGCCCTGAGCGGACCGACACGTCCCACAAAAGGCTCTATCGATTGGTCTGTCGGAGCGTTTCCCCGGGTTCTTTATATCTCTCTGCCTCCTCGTCAGTAATGAAGAGGCCGAGCACAGAGAGAGTCAGCAGACTCCCAGCTGCTGGGATTTCTTCATCTTCTCATCAGGATTTTAATTAGACACGTCCGAGAGGGCAGCACCGTGTGAGGGCAGGCGGGAGCTTTATCAAGCAGGCCACTTCTTTAATTACTGTTTACTGACAGATAACAAGGGAGGGGAGGTGGCAGCAGAGATTGTTGTAGGGGGAAGCGGGGAAAGGACAGCAATCCCCAGAGTGTGTACTCAGCAAAGAAGGCCTTTGCTAAGGATCGAGTGGAAATTGTTCTGCTCTCCCCACCCTGACGTGCTGTTTACCTGTTGCCAGAGTGGGAAAGGTTCCCCTCGCCCCTCTCCTAGAGGGCAGAAGATAGATCTGAAAGGTGTTAAGGGCCAGAGACCCAAGGAGAGAAACATACACATTTGGTTAGAGAAAAAATGAGAGAATTGGCTCTTCTAAGCTACCAGGATCCTCACCTGAGTTGTCCTGTGCCTTCCCAGCCCCGGGCTTCCCTGTGGATTTTCTGACACTGCACAGTTGGAAGCAAAATTATTTTCTTCTCCTTCTGTCTGGAACTGTCAGCCCTCTTCCCTCCCACTACCACCATGGCTGTTTTGTCTTAAAGAAATCTTCTTCCATCTTTCCGTGTGTCTTCAGCACTGCTAGTATGAGGGCAGTCTGCTCTGTGGCTGCTTCTGTCACGGACTTCATCCCTGCTGTCTTGCAGGCCAGTTCTGCACCTGGTACTATCTTCAGCCAATCCTCTTCTGTTTGGCCCCAGAATACACACACCCCTCCCATCTTTTGTTTCCTTCCCCTTAAGGTGTTTTTTGGTCATCATTTGTATCCCAGCTGCTGTGTCCTGCTGGATCATAGCCCTGTTTTTAGTTTCATGGAGCTGCATTTCGATTATTTTGTGTTATGACAGGGGAATGGTGTTCACAGTCCCCCACAAAGCAAGAGGCTGGGTAGATCACCACTCCGTGGCTCAATCAGCCCCTTGGGACAGACAGTGTCTGTAGTGGAGTGCAGCAATTGGTGTTCATGTGAAAGTCTTTCGGTGAAGTAAACCCAGCAGCCTGTTGCTCTCCAGAACTTTTCTCTGAAGATCATGCCACAGTTTTGGCTGCATTTTTATCCACTGTAAGGTAGTCTGATGCTTCTAAAATACTGTTGCCATCCCAAAATGGAAGATGGCATGTGCCAGAGCTTGGTTTCCATTGTTGCCAATAAACTCCCACTGCTCTGAGCAGAACAAGATCTGGAGGATGTGCTTGGGATCAGCAAGGACTTGGTAATTGGACTGTTGTTCTTTCATTTTGCTACGTAGTAGCGAGCAGATTATAGAGCCCACACATTATAGATTTCCTGTCATCCCTCATGAATCAAGCTCCACCGTCTTATTTACTGTCGGCCAAGGCCTGTGAATAACATCACCAAGGGATACGCTCTCAAGCAGTTGTGCAAACACACAGCACAGAGCCGTTGCTTGCGCCTTCGAGCTGTCAGCTCACCTTCCCCCATCACAACACCTATGGCAGAGAAGGGTACTCTGTGTCCTGACTTCATGGAATGGCTCCTGGCTTCCCTGGGAGCTCAGAGTTTGTAACACTGGAGGCAAATCTGTGTTATCTAATTAATATTAAATCCCACGTTTTTAAGTTTGTCTCATTTCTGGTAACAATTCTGGCCATTGTGTACACTCATACCTACACGCACCAAGGGTGTGGACTTCCAGTTTCCAAGGAACCATTTTATATTAAATCTGTCTGGTTGGTACTCAAGGCACAGCACTGAATGTATGGAACAGCTCTCAGCCTCATCAAAGACTGCTAAGAAATTCTGCTGTCCTACATAGTGAATTTAACACATGATAGACTTGGTTTATCAGAATATATTTTCTTAAGTTTCCCAAAATTCCAGATCAAGATTTTGAAAGTGTGTGAGAAATAGAATTCAGGCGGGAGATTTGCCTTAGTGAAGGGCTAACATGCTCCTTTTTTTTGTTTTGTTATTTTTGTTGGTTTTGTTTGTTTGTTTCTTTGTTTGTTTTGTTTTGTTTTTTTAAATAAAACCCCAGTGAGTTTCCCTGGAAGTGAGGGGAAATTTGGCTTGTCTACTGCAAGCCAGCAGGCTAGTTTGGACCTTGTTCCTTGTTCTGGATGTTCCTATAAACTCTCTGGCCTTTCAAGTGATAAACTTGGATGTCCAGGAATGAAGTTAAAGGCACTTAAGTGCTAATTTGTTTCTGTTAGACAGGTTAATATTTCCATCTTGGATATCTGGATATTAGGCAAAATCTGGGGAATGTATCTTCAAATAGTAAGAGGCTTTGTCCAAAAGGAAGTGATTAAAGCCATTTGCTGTGTCTGATGTTGATAGAGCTGGAAGTAAATGGGCTTTGATTGCAATGTGGGAGATTTCAGTTTGATGTTACAAACTGGTACTGATACAAAAGCATTAGAACAGACTGTCTGAGAGGGGCTAGAATTTTTGACAGATATTTTTCCGGCCTGTTTTGAAAAAGTAATGCTGCTATAGCATTATCCATTGGGATGGATGGATGCACCTCACACCTGACCTGGTCCTAGCCCTCTCTTTTGTGACTGACTGTGAGATGTTAAAACATGTATGTCCAGCTGATGCAAGCTTGAGATGTGTGCAGGTGCCTATATCAAATAAGCACTAGCATCTATAAGGTACCAGGATAGCTTACAAAGGAGTACAAGTGCTCCACATTCCTTCAAAGGCCTGCCATCCAAATGCTATATACCCAACCATGGTAAGTCTTAAAAAGAGATGGCAGCAACACTCTTTCTTGCTTAACAAAGTTCCTTAATTTTTATCTTCATTTTCATGGCCACATACAACAGACAGACTAGTAGCACCATCTTTTTTTTTTAACTGGTGCATCCAGTGGAGTTTCATTTCAGTTGTTCATACCACTGCCAATTTTCACTGTTTGTGGAAATTTTTATCCAAACCAGCAATTTTTGTTTTTTAAAGAAAAAGTCCTGAATTATGCCTTCCTTCCATTTAAAAACAAATGAGGAAGATTCCTCATTGCTAAGCTCTAAATCAGCTAGTGTTAGTAAGTGGGGCCACCAAACAGGAATGGAAAGACAGGGCGAGGGGGGCTGGGCAAAAAGGAGAGGAGGGGAAGCAAATAGTTATAAGCAGTTGATGAACAAGAGGCTAAGCCTGTGGGCTGTGGGGGAAGAGTGTTTGGAGGGGCGAGATGAGGGCAAAGCAAAGGGTTAGCACGGGAAGGCAGAGACAGTGAAGAGAAGAAAGTGGGCTGGGGTGGGCTATGGAAGAGAGAGGCATGACTCGGACTGAATGGTTGGAACAGCCTCTGAATCATTATTTCTCAGCTGTCACCAGTGTCTGAAATTCACTCAGTGTTTCATGCTCCTCATGACAGTTTTCGCAAAGGAGGATGAGCTACCTTTGCAGCCTGTTTACTCTATTACCTTGGTTGTAGCGGCCCACGTGATAGATTTGTCCCTTCTGATAATCCACAAAAGTATAATTGTGATACTTCATGACAGAATTTCTTTGCTGCAAAAGTAATAACAAACTCTAAAAATGGCATTTTAAATGGTACTAATGCAAAAACTGGATGATGGAGAAAGAGCAGTTATCCTCTTCAAGCATTTCTATCTACCTGACCGTGTGTCTTACACAACTCGTGTTTTAGCTACATCACTGCGTGCTGTTTCCTTCACAGGACCCCTGCCTCATTCACTGCATGTGATGGACCTGCTCTGAGGTAAATCAGAGTTGCACAGTGAAAGAGACCATCTGTAAGACCCCTGCCTCATTTGTCAGGTGTGTACTGAGTGAGACAAGGGACTGCAGGAGAGACAGAAGCTTTTATCACTGAGGCAGTGAAATTCTGACCTGACAGTTGACTTCTTTTCTGTATGTGACCATTTCTATGTGATAGTTTTCAGGATTTTTTGAAGCAGCTGCTATGCCAGTGGTTGTTTAATTGTGTGTTCCTTATTTTATAGGAGACCTTTTGGTCCCAAAGGGCCTACTTTACAGAAACACTGAGTGCTTACAGCTGCAAATTAACTGAATGAGAGTCCACTAAACCCAAGATGCTACACAAGCACAGATCAGTCAGGCTGTTGGTGTCTTGGACTAGGCACCCAGAATTAGCAAATATGTTTTAACACCTTCTTCGGTCATTCATCCACAAAATGGGCATAAAAATACCTTCTCTTCTTATAGAGGTATGTGGAAATAAATGATCTTGGGGTAGTGAAGCTCTTGGACAGTGTAATGACAAGCCCGTAGAAAAACACATAAGGAAATTAATAAATCTCTAGAGCCAGGTTTGAATAATGTGCAGTAAATAAGGCCTGGGGCCACACACTGAAAAATGAGCAGAAACCAGCATCTCAAGCAGCTGCTCATTACACAGGAAAAATCCCTTCTGAGTGCAGTCTGAGATGGGGTACTGTGAAAAAAATAGGATCCTGTAATTATGGACTCTAAAATAATGCACATGTACATGAGGGTTAAGAGTATTTTTCACAGGTAAACAAAATTGTGGTTTTTTCCTAACTCTTGACTTCCCTTGTAGCCTGCTCTATTTAACACAAAGTTTTTGTCTTTGTTTCATGAGTCCTGTCAAGTTTTGCAGATCTATGACCTTAAATAGTTTTGTCCCAGCCTCTCCGTTTGGATTAAGTGTTGCCATTTCATGTAGCTGCAGATCAACTAAATGCAGGTAGTCAAAACCTGCTGATTTATATATTATGTATATATGTTGTAATGTTGTAATCTCCACTGAGGTGCAGATTTGTGTGAGTGACAAAGGTAGATCTGACCCTATAATTTACCATCATGAACAAAACTGACACCCAGATGCTCTAGTTTTTAACAGTGAAGGAATCTGGGGTATTTGAGAACTCGCAGCCTATGAAGAGTAATTAAAACAATAAACCCCCCAGCAGCAGTATGCAAGAGGACAATGCCACTAGGGCTATGAAATTTCTTTAGAAGTCTTTGCTGTAACGTGTGCAGGAAGAATGTCAAAGCTTAAGGTCTTACTGAAAGTATGCAGAAATATAACATTCAAAGTACATAATTTTAAATAACCACACTTTTGATGGCTACTTATGTGCTTGTTTAGGAACAAATATAAGAGGGACATTTTACAAAGGTATGTAGCAATAGGACAAGGGGGAATGGCTTCAGACTGAAAGAGGGTAGATTTACATTAGATTTTAGGAAGAAATTTTTTACTATGAGGCTGATGAGGCACTGGAACAGGTTTCCCAGAGAAGCTGTGGCTGCCTCATCCTTGGAAGTGTTCGTGGCCAGATTGGATGGGGCTTGAAGCAACCTGGTCTAATGGAAAGTGTCCCTGCCCATGGCAGAGGGCTGGAATCAGGTGATCTTCAAGGTCCTTTCCAACCCAAACCATTCTTTGATTCTATGAAGTATATAGTGACTGTAATAGTAATGCAGAGGTGTTAAACTCTATCAAGTTGAGAAGTAAAAGGTTAATGGTGATGGGATGATCAGTGTACAAACCCAATGCTGGTTAACCTTTCCATGGCATGTCTGATATTTGCTATAATTTGAAGAGAGAATGTTATGAATAGTAGAGGAAGTAGACCTGTGTCATGTATCCCTGACATTTTGTTTATAAGAATCAGAGTTGTCTGTTGCAGATGTCTAAGATGCCCAAGAAACATGCCATAAAATCTTTTTCTCTTATATTTTCCCCTTTTATTCTCTTATTAACTATCTCAAACACTTGAAGAAGAATTCGTTGCCCTCTTTAGGCTGTAGAATGTGATGCTTCTCTCAAGGATGACTAGTATTACTATTGGCTAGTTGATGACTTGGAAAGCACTGGTTCCCACATGTGCTGTAGATAATGGTTCATTCAGGAAATTAAGTAAGCCAAACCTATCAAATATATTTTAACCTGTGTAAGAGACTGAATGAGTGTCCTTTTCAGTGGCTTAACTGCTCAGTTTTAATAGTTTCATCAGATAAATGTATTGTGTGGTTTAAAGAGGACACAAGAAAAAGTGATGGCAGGGCACCCAAGTGCAGGAACTCTCACAAAAATCCCCTTAGGCAGGGCCTGGCATTAGACGCAAAAGGAGAGGAAAGGACAATTTAAAAAATATAACAATCTGTTCTTGTAAGGGTCAGACAGCAAGAGGCAGCACATGTGCTGGGTGGGAGCCATCAATGAGAGCTGGTTTCCCCATGGGATATACAGACCTGGACTATCAAAGTAAGCTGGGGCTAGGACAGACAGATGTTATGCCAGACACGTCAGCAGAGCTAGTCTGTTTCGCATAGGTGTCTGATCTTACTTGGCATGCTTTAAGCTCTCTTCTGAATCTCAGGGTGGAATATATGATTTCATCCTAACTGCTCTGTTCTCCACATATGATGCAACTCTTGGGTATTACTTCTAACCCATGCAAGCAGGAAGCTGGGGCTCAGGGTGGTCTGTTGCCAGGTGCACAGCTCAGGAGTGTACAAGCCCAGTCACACAGCTCTGCTTCCCATCAGTGAGAGAAGGAAGGGAGGCTGTGGGTCACTGCATTACCAAAGTAAACAGTCTTTCCCTACAGGTGTCTTATCGATAGAGTTGGGTAGTGTTAATGCCCCCAAACTGATGTTTTAAAACACCATCCTGAAGCATCCCTGCACTACAGGCACTCTGCTCTCTGGAAGACTAGCTTAGGACAGAGTGGGGTAAATGAACCTGAACATAAGGGCTAGTGGCCCTCACACCATTGTGGCAGTGCAGGGGTAAGGTCAGGCCTTCATTTGCAAAAATTGCATCTGACCAGAGGGTATGATCCTAACCTTGCTCAGGGGCAGGCAAGCTGGAGTCTCACTCTTACAGACCTGCCAAGCAGAAAGTGTTTATTTCCTGCTCTGGATCCACGATCCAGGAGGAATGAATAAAAGTGATTTAATCTTCAGTGTGAGGAAAATCACCTGACCGAGCAGGATGCAAAGGACAAATGGGACAGGGGGCCTTAGCTTGCCTGGCCAGGAGGGATCGGAAAACAGAAGTGAGGCACAAGATCGCTAATTGTTATTTATTATTAATTCTCTAATTTTTCCCTTGCTCAGATTCCACGATTGCTGGAAATCAGGGCTCCTCTGGCTGTCTGGGTGCATCTGTGACATTGACTCTGTCTTTGAGATGGGGAGCACCCTCTGGTGGTTAAGGATAATCTGACATTTCCTGGGATTGGCACCCATCATCCCTACAAGCTGCCAGTTAAGGTGGACAGGAGGCAATGCTGGCGTACTGTCACTGTTGGGAAGGGTATTTGGGGCACGAATATTCACTCTGACTTGCTAACCCAGGAATCTGATTCTTGGGAATCTTTTTAGCCCGGTGAAGAGTGTGTAAGGTGTGTTTGTTCTCCCTGCCCTGCTGTTGTGTAAAAGCCCACTTACATGCCCTTCTTGCTTTCTCCCAATAAGAGGGCAAGTAAAACTCAATTTACTTCATAGTTCCCAGTGGACACAAAATCCTGCCCTGGCTCTCTCCCTAGGGACTGTCGTTTCCTTCCTCAGCTCTTGCTCCTGTCTCCCAAAAGCACTAGTCTTGCACTCAGAGTTTTCCTTGGCCCACCTCTGGCTGGATTTGCTCTGCCTAGAGTGCTAAAGCCAGGACAGTACAGTCCCTTGCAGGGAACAGAGGAATTCAGCTCAGGTTTCCCTTCTCCTTCCCTAAGTGGATTAACAGGCTGAAGGGATGTCTCTGCCTGCCTGCCTCAATCTTCATTAGCTAACATGTTTCGCCAGCCGCAGTCACATCCTGGTCCGGAGAGCTGTGTGACAGGAGTGGATTCTGGCCCCAGCCTCTCACAAAGGCTGTTCCATTGTCTGAGGGGTTTGTCCTCATAACAGGGCTCTGTGGGCTGCCCTGGATGGCAGGGATGTAGGGCAGGAGTGCTGCAAGATGTGCATTATTGCTCTGTGCAGTGCTCACTTGACAAGAACTAATCTGTATCCTCTGCTGTCTGCAACACCTGCACCCCTGTATAGTGCACGTGCTGTATGAGTGGCAGAAAACATTCTGAAGGAGCATCCACATGTGCTTTTTTTTCTATTACCCTTGTGTTTCCCAGGCAAGGGAGGATCCTGAATATATTGGAATGTCTCTGAAACTTCTGTTACCTGGCTGTCACTTCTGGATGCCCTTTCTTGGATGCTTGTAGGCAGTCAATTTGAATGCAGTATTTCCTAACAGGCTGTGTGCAAGCAAGTGACCCTAGCCCCTCAGCTTCTTCTCCCTCTTGCTTTGTAGTAGTCATTAATGGGGGTTGCACCCTTGCACAGGTAGTCATTTATTCCACCAGTGCTGTTGTTTCCTCAGTTCAGAGAAGATCTTTTCTACACAAGAAAGATGTACACTTTAAATTGCATTGATTTTAGAACAATCCATTTAAACTACTGAAAATCCAAATTGTGGATGCTCTTCTGCCAGTTTGAGGATGCTTCATCTTTGCTCATTAGTGGTCTAAACAGATTAAGTTTCAATAGTAATGAGTGCCTCTTGCACCAGCTTAAGTTAATCTATTTCAAATTGTACCTTGAATTATACTGTGGTAACATTCTCATGCAAAGAAAGCCTGCAAGGAGAGGAGGTGAACATTGAGTGTCACTAATATCATCAGGGGCTGCCTGTGCCCAGCAGTAGGGAGGCAAATGCTCTTATTTTGGTTTTGTAATCTGACCATTGCTGCAGGGGAAGTTGGTGTGCCATGCTCTGAAAGCAAGGTCGAGTGGCCAGGAACAGAATCAAAATGGATTTTTTTCTTTTAGCAAGTTGGAAGGGAAATAAAAAAGGCATATGAGCATGAAGGGGCAAAGGACACTACGGACTCTGAAGGACTTTAGAACCTAAAGCTGTATTTAGCAAACTAAGGGATGAATTTGATTTCCCAAAAATGTGTGCTAAACCATATAAATGAATAACTCCAGCACTTATGAACTAGCAGTGTATTTGGTTTGGCCCTGTAAAGCCACAAGTCAATGGTCAAAGCAGAACAGCTCCCTGGAGAGCCCTGGCTTGCTGGTTCTAGCTCCCTGGGGAACACAACCATCTCTGGAGCAGTCCCCTCTCAGAGCTATGTAGCTGTCAGTGCTTAATGATGTGCTTTCCAGAGAGGGAAACAAAGGTTACACAACTCTAAAAACATAACCTGTCTCTGAATAGGCAGCAAAAGAATTTTCCTTTGAGAGGCCAAGTAAGACCCATTTTATTGAATGGAAAACAGATCCTTTTTTTACTGCCCTTTGTTTGGAGGAATATAAACTGGGAGAACAACTCTGGTTTTATATATTTACAAGCAGCAGAAATCCCTTTATGTATGGGGAGGAGCAGACTGGGGAGGAGGCAGTCTGAGTTAGGACTTGCTGAAACACCCTCATGGTTAGATTTTGTGCCTTTTTGATGTTGAGGTTACCTTGGATCACTGATCTTGACGAAGATGATAGTCTCTTGTTCTTCAGTCCTTTCCTTTTCAAAGGTTTCCCAAAGCCCTTTATGCATAATGAGTTATTTTGCTACCACAACTGCCTTTGCAGTAGCTTTAATGGCACAAAACAATGTACTGATTTGAGACCAGAGTTGAGGAAGAACATTATTGCTTTGGAGTAATGCAAGATATACTAGCAGAGGCGGAGCAGAAATAAACTGGAATAGTTGAATGAGATGTGTCTAAAGCAGTAGTTTGCCATCTGCTCCTGCCCTTTTCATCTCAATCTCTGGCATTTCATCAGTAATGAATTGCAGGCAGACATGAATTGACACAGTGTAGGCTGTACCACTCACATAATCTGTTCAGTCCCCATCGGTGACCCTCTTCTAACACTACTCTTCTGCAACATCTTCTAGTGAAAGATTCTGGTAGTGGTTGGTAGTTTCTGCACCCTTCTACCCCTCTCTGGCCCTCTGACCAAAGCCAGAACAAGAAGATAGTTGCTAGATCTGCCTGACTGGGCAGATCTGTCTGTCTCTACAGCTTTTTGTAGTTAGTTATGTAGGGTCAACTCTGAATACTGAAGGGTGTTCTTTCAGGGAACAGTTGACAGTGATCTTAAGGAATAACTCCTCCTCATCCTCCAGTTTTGGGAAACAGTAAGAAATAGCATTGAGAAAGACAGTACTGTATCTTGAAAAGGAATTCTTGATACCATATCAATAATTCTGTATCTCCATGCTGATCTTTTCAATTCACATATTTCTTCATGTTTACTCTGCTAGTCTTTCCCTCCCCTTAAGTTAAAAATGTTTAGGTGAGCTTTGGATACACACTAGGCTGATGTGCTTTCTGTGCAGTTAGAATCTGGTTGCATGTAACTTCAGGGTTGCTTTCTCAGATGTGGATTGAATTGAGGATGTCTATTGGGAGTTTCAGGTCTTGGTTTTCTCATTGGAGGTCCTTCCATCAGGCAGGTCTGTTAAATGCTTGCTGGGTCCCTAGAGACACTTGATCTGTGTTTAAAGGGAAGCAGCTGAACCACAAGAAGAGAGAAATGGCTGTGTACTCAAGCACTATTGCTCTAAAGGGATCTTGCTGAAAGCTGTGCAAAGCTTGTATGGCAGTCTGGGTGCCTGGGGCTCTCCATGTGCTTCATCCCAGCAGAGATCTGTGTGATGCTCCTGCTTGCCTTTTCTGCTCTGAGAAAGAAGCTGATGGCTCCAGGATGCTTTGAGCACGAACTGTGTTTAACTCTCCTGAGGCCCAGACCAGGAAAATATCTAGAGGATTCCAAGCAGCACCTGCCTTCTGGTCCCACTCCTCTTAAAGCTTCCCTAGCGGAGACATCCGCTCAGGGAGAGCAGGAAGTTCATAAATAAATAATTCCCTCTGTCTCTCCTGATCAGCCCGAGCAGCTGTGATTGCTCCTGAATGCCTAGGTTGCTTTCTTCTTAATGGCTTTTAAACCAATTTTGCCCTCATCTGATGACCCAGCTTCTCATCCTCGTTTTCGGGGAGCAATTTCTTCTTTTAGAGAGAGGGGTTTGGGGCATATTTATATTGTGTCAAGACTTTTGGCTGGGTGAAATAGTATAGCAGTGCTGGCAAAGCCACAGTTCTCTGGTTCTCCCAGGCTGCCCCATACCTTATTTTGACAGATCTCTACAGGACACCTCTGTGAGTGTTGCAGATAGCGTTGACCTTTCCTTTAGAGCACTGGACACATGTGATGCTCATGGACATGCCACAAATATTTAATAACTCTTACACCACTCCTAAGACACTATATTTTTGGGATGTGTTTTTTACTGTTGGGAGAGCTAATCACTGAAACATCTAACTGCTTTTCCTTTGCTCCACAGTGTGTTGGTAAAAGTCTGGGAACATAAGTTAGGAGTGTAGGCTCTCACTTTTCAGTTCAGCTGACTTACAGCCTCTCATAAATGGGCATCTGACAGCTTCACAAATATTTAGACCTTATATTGTTGCTTTTGTACCTTGTATATACAAACTGTAGTAGATTTTTTAAAAAAAAAAGTGCTCCTTAAATAGCAAGTGAATAGTCAAACCTAAATGTTCTTGGTTTGTATCCCAGTGCAACCCTTGGAGACATTTATTGCTCCTCTGATGGGCATCATCTAGGTTTGTCTACAGAGAAGTATTAGCTCTACCTCCACCAGCAGAACCTAACTGCCTGGCAGTAGGACATGCAAGGCATGTTCTGAACATCCTTCCAGTGCTGATCAGGTATCCTGTGCGATGTGTACTAGCACGGCCTTGTGTTGTGTTGCAGGCTGATGACCGTCGTCCCCGCCGTGCCTTTGCAAGAGGCACTAGTCTGTCCGGGTGCAATGCAGCTGCCCTGCCTATGTCTGGGTGCTATGCAGCTGCCCTGCCCAATGGGCTGATTCAGCCCAAATGGTTGATGGCTAGTGACTTACGATTTCTGTTGGTGTTAACCATCCCCCTTGACCACTTTAATGACTTCCTCATGAAATGAGCCTTTAGAAACAAAGTAGCATCTCAAGGTGGTACTGTTGCCTGGTACCTCTATCTCATTAGCAAGGCGGGCCCTCTGGGTGCTACATCATTAGTTGTTAGGCTCTGTATCTGAAGCAGTGACAGTCTTTCTTTCCCACTGTCCTCCTTCTGTCCCGTTTCTGTCTAACTTCCTGGTGCTCTGGAAAAGCAATAGGTTTAACAAGGAGAAGGGCTGTCCCCAGACTGTATAGTTCCCAGGACAAACTTGGTAGCAACAACTTCTGGAAGTTATGTCAAAAAAGCCTACCCTTTACTGCGTTGCTGACTGCAGTAGTTATGAAATACTGCCAAATATTGACGGACAAAGTCTAAAAGATGAGTACTACTGAGTTCGGCTGACTGGAAATGTTTAATGGAAGACTGCTATGTTCAACAGAGGAACAGAGAGGGGAGGCATTGGTAGTCTTCGGTCCCATTAAAATAAAGGTGTTAGAGAGATTAGCAAAAGACCAATACTGGATTTTCTTTTGTAAGCAATGTGGAGACCAAGGGGACCTGTTGCTAGGAGGCTGCAGCACCAAAGTCACCCTCTGACCACATGGGACTGAGATTTGAGTTTGCCTTAACAATGGTACTGAAAAGTAATCCTTTCTACTGCTGCCATAGGAACGGTAAAGCTGGCAACACTCGACTATGAGGGATGAAGGTATTTTTGCTGAATTCTAGTGACACATGTTCAGGTCTGTCAGGAGAAGACTTTACTGCTGCCCACAACTGCCTCTGTGCCAGGACCTCTGAGAAATTTTAAGACTTGTAACTCATTCAACAAGACCTTTTCAAAGACATCCAGAGGCTTGTACTTCCACACAGGAGAGAGATCGCTGTCTTTTGGAATACACAGAGCAGCGCAACAGAATTAGAACTGAGCTGGTGAAACTTCTCCTTTCCTTTGCATGGAAGAGCTTTTTTTCTGGTAAACCAGCATCTGTCTCTTCATGACTGGCTACTCTCTTGACACTGTAAGTTCATATATTGTGTAGCTAAAGCAGACATGTTTATATGGTCCTGAGTTGCCCTGCCTCTTCTAAGTCATGTTTTGTGGTATAAGCACAGATTATTTTTCTTGTTATTTTTTCTCTTTATTTTTTGAAAATGTACTGCAAAAACTTGATCATTCACGGTGTGTAGGCATAGTGTTTGAATGCTAATTACTTGTAGACAGAACAGTGATTTCCTAATGCATTTTACTTGAAGGTGTCTGAATGCAATGCAGACATGTATCTCATGATGGTACTTAAAAGTATGTTAAGAAGCTTGGGATGAGGTTTGTTGGCAAAGCTGTCTAATCAAATAATCTGCCACAGCAATTTGCTCTTGTCCAACAAGTGAAATAAATGTTGGTCAAGTAATAAATAAACTCAAGAGGGAGCTGTGTAAAAAATCTGCATTGTTCTTCAAACACTCAAGTTAGTATAGAACAAGTCTTAAAAAAGGTCATGTGCTTAAGTGAGCTGTTTGGAGATTCAGAGCAGAGGAGAGCTGAGGTTATGATGCTGATACAGCATATCAGAATGAAGCTGGCCTGTCATCTGTGGTTCTAGCCAAAACCTGTAGTCCATTACTATTAGAAACTGGAGTATTCTGAGGCTGGAGATTGTGACCAGAAGAGCAGTCCTGATCATCTTATAGCTCTGCTTTTTCCAGACAGAAACTATATCAAGTTTGCTAATGTCACTTGGGACCTACAGGTTCATCTCACTGTTAAGTGCTTTTGTATAGATCCACTGCTGGTGAGCTCCTCTGTATTTGGCCTGGCTGACCTGGTGAAGTCAATAGTCTTCTATCAACTGTGCCCAGATGAGGCCAGATGGAGGTTCCTGCAGGGAAAGGAAGGACTTTAATCCTTGCTTTCTTCATCCCTTATACCCTGGGAAGAAAAGTCCTTTCACTGCTTTTCTTCTTTATAACAGCCTACCTCATATTCTCAAAGGACTCTATTACCTACTCAGAGAACCCAGCTAAGAGGAACCTGCACACTTACCCACAGTTTTTAGTCACATCATAGAATTCAGACTGCAGCCACCTCATTACTATTGCTGGGAAATAAGTTATCTTGCATGTGTTTCCATCACAGACTTGGAAAAATTACCCTTCGCCCTCACTGCCTGACCCTCAGCAGGCATACTTTCTTAACAGTAGTAACTCTGAAGCATTTTGGTTCTTTAAGCCCTACTCCTTTTCTGGGTTGAGACACTCGACATTATCAATGCACATGCCAAAAGTGTTTTCATTTTTGGCATGCAGCATAAGAGTAAGTAACCATTATTTCTCCTGACAAGACATTTCTTTTGATCGGTTCACTGAGTAAGCTGATACTGTGAATATTAGGGTCCTAGGGTGATTAGAATGGATGGGCTTGGAGAGGGAACCAGCTAATCATCTCCCCAAATCAGAGCAATGAACAAGCACCCCCTGTTTTATTGACCATCCTCCTTGGCCTTTTGCAATACAAGACATGAAGCTAGTGTACTTGAAGCTGGTGTAATTTTAGGAAAGCTAAAGTTGAAAAGATGCTCTTTGACTTTATGTCCCATCTGACAGTATGAACCACCATACTAGGAAGGCGACGCTTGTGATGGAGGATTTGCAGCATCTAAGCAGAGGTAAAGATTCCTTGAAGCCTCGTGTTTTCTCCTTCCTCCTGGTAGAGGAGCAAATATCCCAGCTGCTGCCCTGTGGACACCTAGGATCATGGATGGGGAAGGACTAATTTCTGCTTTGCTGGAATTGAAAGATTATAGGAAATAGCAGTTACTGTGCTAGTAAATTATATGTAGCTGTGAGTGTGAATAAAAATCACTTTCCGGTAAAGGTCCTGGCCACGTTCTGCCTGACCACAGTAACCCAGCTGAGGATTAGTGTAATACATCATGGAAGAAAGATCACCAACAGGTCCAAATTTGGAGCTGGATCACAGATTTCCACTGAAGTCTTCTAAGCCTACAAGATCAACCTACCTCTCTAATTACCTACCTATTTTCTGAGGAAGGTTTCTGTCCTCTTAGTTAAGAGTTAGGCAGAGACTGACTAAGGAGTAGGTTGCCAAAACACAAAGGAAGGTACACTGCTGTATTTCTGGGCAAGTAGGATAGAAGTTCTTATCAAATACCCCAGCTAATTGATGATGCAAGAAAGAGCAGAAGGCATAATCCCAGCTATATCATTTCCTCTCCTGCCTCTCTATATGTTTCTTACTACAAACTCTTCCATAATCTGGAAAGAAATGTCTCTCTTCTGATTGTCTTTATTCTTTCCCATTTGGTAAAATACTCTGCACCTGCCTCTTACTCTGATGCTCTGTTTCAATTTTACAAAAGTTAGATTTCCTTTGCCTGGTTTGTCTTTGTGCATGTGTGTCTCTGCAGTGAAATTTCATTCAAGATGTCAGCAGGGACATGTTCTGCTCTGAACTGATTCCTGCAATTAACACTGCAAAGACAAAAACGGGTATAAAACAGCCCTGGCCATACACAAAACAAAACAAAGCGTTCTAAAAGGTTATTAAAAGAAAGCCTTGACTTTTCATTGGCACTGTAGAGACTGTTTGTTTTAACTCAGGGCTCCTAACACTGTTGTATCCAAACACAGATTTTAAGGTCACAATTTTGGGACAGAGAATTCTCTTTTAAAGCAGGACAGTAAGGATTAAGACACTTGTATTCAGACTTGTGCTACAGATCTGCTCAGACTGAGGTGGGGTAAGCCACCCAACCTCTTTACAGTAGGATTTGGCAGTCTATAAGTTGTGAATTATAACACATTCTAAAGACTAGGTAATGTTTGAAGCATATCTAAGGATATTCATTGTTTAAAAATCACAACGTGAAAACTATTTTCTGTTTAAATAGATGGTGAGCTTCATCATGATACCTTTAGATGGGAGCATATGGTTTGTGAGGCTAATTTGATTTTTTGGGAAAAAAAATCTGTTGGAGTTTGGTAGAAAAGAAGACATTGCTTTTGGTGGGGAGAACAAACTCTTTTGTTTGGGTGAGTAAGAGATAATAGAATAGAGCCCAAAGTAAAGAAGGCTGGTCTGTAAAAGCCTACCAGGCATCAGGGACCTGTGTTCAGAGTACCTAAATTTCTCCTTAGGGCTACTAGCCCTGCAAAGCAGAGGGATCAGGACACGCAACACGTGACTTGTGTGAAGTCAGGCAGTTCTGCTGGCCTCAGAGGTGTGAAAGGCTTGTCTTCTGAATTCAACCCAATGACTCCTCTGTAACTTAAATGAGACAGAGACTGGGAAAGATTTCTTGTCATTAAAGTCCTCTTTCCCCAGCAGACAAGATAAAAAAGTGTAAAAAGTGTATACACAAAACTGCTCAGCCCAGTTTAGGTCTCCTAATTATTATGCTTTTTGCCCTGTACAGACAGCATTTCATTCACTTCCTTGTGAAAATACAATAATAGAGCCTTCATAAAAGGGGAAAAAACCATCCCAAACACCAAAAGTAACTAGAACTCTTCCTCTTCTGCATTTTCCTTAGACAAAAAAAAAAAAAGGAAAAGAAAAAGAAAAAAAAAGAAGAAGAAAAAGAAAAAAGCACCTTATCAACAAGTGAAATCAAGTTTGTTTGGCATGATTTCCAGGTTACTCCTATATTAGACCAAATGAAATTTCTGTCAATCAATCAGTCAGCTTGCTGGAAAGTTGATCATTATTCCATTATAAAAGTTTTTTTAAAAAGTAAAACTTAATTTATGAAAACTAGATTGGTCATTAAAGGCTGGAGAAAAGTCTTCAAAGAAAGTCTCTTTCCATTATATCTTGGAAGAGCCAGGAAAATTAGAGACATCTCTCACAATTCTCTTTTCTTTTCTTTTCTTTTCTTTTCTTTTCTTTTCTTTTCTTTTCTTTTCTTTTCTTTTCTTTTCTTTTCTTTTCTTTT
>VWPU01010389.1:2233-37702 GCA_013398955.1 Callaeas wilsoni
AACAGCACCATGCTCTCACCCTAAAGCTACCAGGAAAAAAAGCTCAATGGCCTTGCGTCTGCATTCCCACTGACAGTTCAACAGCTCTAAGCCAGAGAAGTGTCTTTTGGCAAAAGGCTTTAAATTCACTGAGACCATCCAAAGTGCGCATTCCACCTTGTTTCCTTTGCCAAAGAGAGGAACTAGAAGCCCATCTCAAAAGAAATGGCAACCTCTCCTCCAAAATAGAAACCGCCCAGGGACTGATCCCATACAAAGGTACCAGTACCCTGTTTACTGGGCATTACTTTCCCGGGGCACTAGATCAGCTGCACAGCAAGACTCAGCATTGCTATTTACGTTGTCCAAAAGATGTATGCTGCCAGAATTTCAAGGCCACCTCTGAGAAGTGGAAGCCGCATGCGAAATTGAACTTTTCAGGAGACTGCCTTGCAAAGATGGATATGAATTGAGGCAGTGCTTCCAAACCTAATATGCCAGGACAGAAAGCTGCTGCCACCCTTGACCTGCACAGTGCAGTTTCTTATATGCACCTCCAACACTGGGGCTATGTGTTTTCCTTGCCTTGATAATCATCTTACCAAGTGAAAGTATTGAATACATCCAACAATTGCTCTTACACAGAAGGGGCCAGGACTATATGTCTTTCTGGACTATACCTCTCCATGGTACCTTAACATCTGCTCCACCAACACTGACACTATGTCCTTTGCTTCCCAAGGAAAGGCACTCTGAGTCACTTGGCCTTGCCTTCAGTACGGTGCCTAGTTTTCCTAGTCTACCATTGCTTTTCTTGCCTTTGCCTATTTCTGCTTTTCCTCACCCTACTTACAACTTCCTTGCTTCCCTTTGCCTTGCTTACCACTCTTTGCCTTGTCTACCACTCTTTGCCTTCCCTTCCATTCAGGCAAGGCAATTCAAACCAAGGTGCATCCAGGGAGAGGTAGGCAAGGCCAGGGCAGCGAGGGGAAAGAAAGTGGAGTGGCAGGTGAGAGAAGGCCCAGCAGTTCTAGGCAATGCTGGGCATAGGAAGATAAGTCCAATGATGGGTGGGCAAGGCAGAAACAAGAAGGGCTAGGCAAGGTAAGGCCCTGGAGGAAAGCCGTAGACAGGTCAAGGGTGGGGCATGGGCATGAAAGGGAATGCAAAGCTAGGGAGGGTTGGCAGGGCAAGGCAGGGAAACTGTTGCATTGCCAAGGCAAGGCAAGTGAGGGATACATTCAAGGACTGCTGGTACACAAAGGTGGCCAGGACAGATTGCTCTTTCTGGCCTTAATCTCCCATGGGCCATCTCTGATCTGCACCTAAAACACTTGGTCTACCTGCTTTCCTTCATATGCAAAAGAACTGTCATTCTGGTCTCGGAGCCCAAGGGCGAAATATGGATTGCCTGTCCAAAATTTAACACATGCAAGCACTGGCTCCAGAACAAAACTGCCCAGAAAGATAGATCTAGCTTCATGGGACCTCCTCTGGGCTTCTTCTCATGTGCTCCTGAAACACTGGGGTTACATGAGAGCCTTGGGAGTCCTCGGGGGAGAAGACAGGGCAGGGCAAGGCTGGGAAATGCCAGGAGAAAAGGAGTGTTGAATTCCAGGTGGGGGAGGAGTGAGCAAAGTAAGGCAAGGCAAGGGAGAGGCTCAGCGGCAAGGTGAGACAATTGGTGGCTTTGCAAGGGACGAAACGGGAGAGGTAGGCAAGGCAATGAGAGTCCTAGTAGTGGCTTCGGAGTTTAGCTTTTATATTTTCATATATTTGTAATCCTGCAGTTCTTTAGTGTATGACTCTGAGCTCCATATAGAGTGTTAGCAACTGCTTTTCCCATTTTGGTCAGACACAACAATTCCTCTCTAGGCCTGAGAATCAAGGACACCTCTCTGTTTCAAGCCCCAAGAAATGTAAGCAGAATTGTTTACATTCATTGTTGGGGGCGAGCAAATTGAGAGAATGGAACTCCACTGCCTGAAGCTGTAACTGGACAATTAACCTCTGATACGCAAATGGACAAAACTTATATCTGTCCAAAAACGGATGACTGTGTCCATCTTGGGTGTAGTCTCTGTGAGACTCCTGTGCCCTGTAAAGGCCTTTTAATAAATATCTACCTTTTATCCTTTAACTCTGTCTAGCCTCTGCTCCAGGTCAGTCTCTACAAGGCGTCATTAGAAGGAGAAGGAAATGAAAGGGTTGACCTGGACAAATGGGAAAGGAAGTCAGGTGGGGGATGGGTGAGTAAGTCAATGCAAGGCAGTGGAGGGAAGGAAGGCCAAGGCAAGGCTACAGACTGGACAGCAAGGCAATGGAAGTTGTGGGGAAGCAAGACAAAGTAAAGAAAGGGACAGGAAAGGCAAGGAAATACAAACGAGGTGTAGGCCTGGCAAGGCAAGGTCCTGGAGAAAAGAAGTAGGCATGGGCATGCAAGAGAATGCAAGCAATGGAGGTTTAGCAGGGCAAGGCGAGGAAACTCTTGGGCTGCCAAGGCAAGGCGAGTGACAGGTACTGTCACTCAAGGATTGCTGGTACACAAAAGCAGACAGGACAGACTGCTTTGTCTGGCCTTGATCTCACATGGGCCATCTCTAATCTGCACCTAAAACACTAAAAGAACTGTCATTCTGGTCCTGGAGCCCCAGAGAAAAATGTGAATTTTGTGTCCAAAATTCAAGATATGCAAGGATAGGTGCTAGAACAGAGCTGCCAGGACAGATGAGTGTGCTTGCACGTGACCTCCTCTGTGCTTCCTCTCACCTCCTCCTGAAACATTGGAGGTACGTGAAGGCCTTGAGAGTCCTAGGAGGAGCAGACAGGGCAAGGCAAGTTGAAGAAATTCCGCAAAAAGAGGGCTGTTGAATTCCAGCTGGGGGAGGGGTGAGCAAGGTAATGCAAGGCAAGGGAGCGGTTCAAGGGCAACGCAAGACAAATGCTGGCTTTGCAAGGCAAGACAGAGGAGAGGCAGGCAAGGCAATCAGAGTCCTAGAAGGAGAAGGAAATGAAAGCTTGGACCTGTACTAATGGGAAGGGAATGAGGGATGGGTGAGCAAGTCAATGCAAGGCACTGGATTGGTAGGAAGGGCAAGGGAAGGACATGGATGGGTTAGGAAGGCAAAGGAAAGGAATGGTCAGGAATGACAAGGAAATGCAAGGTTGGGTAGGAAAGGTGAGGCAATGTAAGGGAAGGGTAGGCAACACAATGGGTGTCTTAAGAGGAAAAGTCCATGTACAGCAAGGCCAAGAGAAAAGTGGTAGAGAAGTCAAGGTGGGGGATGGGTGAGTGCAGCTGAGAAAGAAAGTGCGTAGCTCGAGTGTATGTGTGTGTGTGTGTGTGTGTGTGTTCTGTGTGTGTGTGTGTGAAGTTTGCAGGATGTAAAGGGAAGAAAGCTGTGACTTGATTGTTGAGTGAACAGATGTTTTGTAATGTAATCAGCAAGGTCCAAGCAATCTTTTCCTCCTGGCACATCTGTGTGTGCGAGATGTAGCCAGGAACTTCTTGGTTTAGATTCAGACTGCAAGCAGGACATAGAATGTGATGGGGCAAAGAGCTGAGCAGGAAAGCGCGTAGCATCAGCATGTTTCAACAGAAGCAGTTTGGCTGTGCAAGCAGGAGATGGATGCATGGGACATATGGGACTCCACTCAGCTGAGAAGCAAAGTGCATCGCTTCAGTGCGTGCTCTGAAAATGAAAGACTGCAAGGAAAAGGCAAGGGGGCAGGGCAGCGAAAGCTTTCCGTCCTGGCACATTGAACTGTTTGAAGTGGAACCGCTGTTCAGTTTCGCTAAGGACTCTGCGACACTAAGAGGATGTGCTTAGTGAGAATCACCTGTACGTCTGGCAGAGTTTGTAGGCTGCAAGGGGAAGGTGAAGGCCAGGCCTGGCTTTTGGCTGTGGGACTTGTTGCAAGGAAGCAGCTGCTGGATGTTGTAAGCTTTTTGGCATTTGTGAGACTGAAAGACTACGCTGGTACCTAATTAAACTAATGATTGTTGATCATCTGGCTGAATCTATTACATAAACAAGGGCTGGGATTTGCCCCCTTCACCCCAGTTTTTTTTCACCTTTGCATTGAGCAGCCTTTTTTGAGGATACTGAAGATACAAGGCCTTGCCTTGAAAACTAGAAGTGCCTCAGTTCACCCACTAAGAAACATGGAAAACAATTTCAAAATTGCCCTGAGCAAAGCTGGGGTTTCAGCACCTGAAATTAGCATTGTGAATATTTGCGAAAACCACTATTTATTTATGCAAACATGTGAAATACAGTAGCAGCTTCATCTCATTCTCATTGGACCTAAGGCAAATTTCTCTTTTAAGATGCTCACTGATTTAAGAGTTCAGGCTTATTAAGCTAAGAAGGCGTACGAAAGAGTCATTATAAACTTTGTTTCACATTATGGTAACTGCTTGTGGAGATTAAATAGAGCTCTGGTGGCAGCTCCTGAGCACCAAAGCCCTGGGTGTGGTCTCCATCTAGTGGCAAGGAGAGCTGTGTTCTGGTCCGTTACCAAATGGACCAGAGACAAAGAAAATCTACAGAGAGAAAAAGAGATTACCATGAAATTATTAATTTGCATATTTAGTGCTGTCTTGGCAGCAAATAACAGACTTGTTGATGAGTTAAACCTTTCAATGTGGCATTTCTCATTACATAAATAGCACTGCCAGCAACAGCTTTCCTGGGCTGCCACGTAACAGCAGCCATAGTAAACAGAATAGCATTGAATCAGACATCCTGTCTGATGCTTTACTTGTTGTCCTACAGCAATTTAACTTGATTCCTATGACATTGCCTCCTTGTTCCTACGATCCGGTGCCAGAGCGAATTTGCGCTGTGTCCGTGAGAGAACTGCTCTGCATGAGGCAGCCAGACTGGGCAGGAAGGATCTGGTACAGCTTCTCCTGGATTCTTGAGCGGATCCTGACCCCTGCAGTGGATATGGGCTCACACCTCTAGCACTGGCTGCACAGATGGGACGTACAGAAATTATGGAGCTCTTACTGCAAAAAGGTGAGACTTTATTACATAGGACCTTATAGGAAGAGGCTTCAGATACGCTTTCAAAATCAGCAGCTGAAGTAGGTCACCTTACTAGAGAAAATTAAATGCCATCTGCAGTGAGGGTTGTTGTGATGTAGTGAAGGTCTGATAAATATCGACTTGTATAATATTAGTATATTAATAATATATTAATATTTTAGTGAGTACTTATAATTGTTTTTTAAATGCTCTATTATTTTTTCATGTAGACAGGTCACCTTAGGGCATGCTTGACAAGATGTTTATTGTGGGGAATTTTACATGATGGTTCAGCAGCACTGGAACTGGATTGCATGAACTGTTTAGATACTGGGTACTCTCACGTTTACACTTATACCTGCCTGGTCTTTGTAAAGTAAAAGAATTGAAATGTATTGTTTGTAAGCCACAAGCAATTGTTTTGGTGAATAAGAACCAAACCCTTTGCTGGCCCAGTTCTAGAAACAATTCTTACTGTCCTCAAAGCAATTTGGACCTTCTTGTTCCCAGGATTACATAAACACATCTAAAATCAAGGATCCAACATGAAGATTTATGCCCGCAGTAGTTTTCTTTGGTGGAGAATAGAATTCAAAATATCATATCACTAGGGGGTTGGACGTATCAATTACAGCTGGATATTTACAGCAACTACCGTGAAAATCCTTGCTGCTTCTTCCCAGGTGCAGATGTTCTTTCACAGGCAATGGACAATGCTTCTATACTGTTTGAAGCAGCAGGAGGAGGAAATCCAGATTCTGTGAGTCTTTTACTAGAATATGAGGCTGATGCCAATGTACCAAAGCACTCAGGTCATTTGCCAATCCACAGAGCTGCATATAGAGGACACTTTCTGTGAGTTAATATACTTAAAAATCAAATAATAGAGACAACAGAAATATTAATTTTACTAATTTTACCTTACTCAATGCAGGCAGAAAATCTGTGGTTTTGTACAAGGAATTATTTTTGACTATGTAAATATGTCTGTTCTGTGTCCGAATGTAAGAGACCAGTCAGGATAAAATCTTCATGATTTTAGGATGTACATCTTAATGTCTATGGTATTTCCCCATTTTTTACAAGTAGTAACACTGTCCATTCTGATGCTGAGGTTCCTGGGACACTGTCACTCTCTTTGGCTCAATGTCTCATCTCTAACCCATCACAGAAATGTGAATGGTGAATATACTAAGTAGAGAAATAGAGAGTAAGAGTTATCCCTATTTTAATGAGAGTAAGACTACTGGAGATATTTATGCTGAAATCACAACTAACAAATGAGAAACAAGCATTTGAGGATTCTTCATTTCTGTATTAATATTTTCTATATATTAAGTGGTATATTTAAACTTAGCTGTATATATTACATTATAGATTATATGTATTCATGTTATAATAGATATTCCCTAATCCCTATAGGTTAAGCAATAACACTGTGCTTTCAATGTTCAGGAAAAACTTCTATTGAGAAGGAATAATTAATTCCTGTAGCAAGGAAGCAAGGAAGGGATTATTCATGAATATAATATATAATATTATAATATTTTATGTGTAGTAGGTGTAAAGTCAGTATCCATTGCTGGCTAACAATTTCATTGTTAGCAATTCAAGTCAATGCATGCCATGGTACTGATTTGGTATATTAAGACTATTCTAACAGTCATGATGAATTCTGAAGCCCAAGGACACAGAGAAATTCAAAGATGAATTAGGTGAAGCAAAATGTTTAAGATTCTGAGATGCTTGTTTTTAATTTTTCAGAGCTCTAAAATATTTAGTTCCAGTGACTGATTTTGCTGCCATTAAAGAAAGTGGGATAAGTCCAGTTCATTCAGCAGCAGCGCATCCTCAGTGCCTTGAGTTTCTCCTCCAGTCTGGTTTTGATGCCAATTTTATGCTGGCTCAGAGAGTTCGCAAAGGCTAGATGACCACCGGAAATCAGCCGTGTACTTCACTATTTCCACTGGGGAATATCTGCTCAACACAGCTGCTGCTGAACGCTGGAGCCCTGGCAAACCAAGATCCCATCAACTGCCTCCAAACAGCCTTGAGAATGGGCAACTATGAGTTAACAAATCTGCTGCTCCGCCATGGAGCCAATGTCAACTACTTCTGCCACATGAACACCACGAATTTCCCGTCAGCTCTGCAGTATGCCCTCAAAGATGAGGTCATGCTGAGGATGCTGCTGAACTATGGCTACGACGTGCACTGCTGCTTTGACAGCCCACGGGGCAACGAGGCCCACTCCTAGTACGTGACTGATGGATGGACCTCCACCGTTATCAAAGACACCATGGCAAGTGCGTCACACAGCTTTGGGTGCTGTCCTACTACCAGTGGCCTTCCTAAAACTAAACGGAAAGAGTCATAATGCACTGTCAGAAAAAAGTTTTGAAGACTGTTTACACATAAGGAGAGGAATAAACAAGGCTTTAAAATTAAACAGATGTTGCTACAAAGCCTGGTTCATGATGGCAAATGATTGTAAACAGTAATTTTGAACAGTGAAAATATAGCTGATGATATGCTAATGATCAGTATGGAACTGGCTCTCCAGGGCAGTCTTGTCCACGCTGTGAACGCAGAGATTTGCAGGCTGGCTCTCTGCATTATCCTGTACCAGAACACCAAGACTGGAAGGCTTTTGAAAGGACCCCTGGAGCTGGTGGACTAAGCACTGAGCAACTTCCTGGAGACACTCATCAGTGTCTTTGTTCTGCAGTTTGCAAAGTCCATTTGAACCTAATAAATCCTTCTTTAACCTAAAGATAAAGGGATGATGCATACACTGGGCTGGTGGATCCCCTTATTAAACACCTGGGACTCAAGTCTAAATTCCACTTAGAGTGGTAGCACTTCTTTTTAAGCATCAAGTCCCCAAACATATAGCTGCTTAAGTTTATTTTTGGATCTAGTACAAAATAACCATCTCTCAGATTTTTAGATTCTACTAGCGAGGCTTAGGCAAGCTATGGCAACCTCTAAAACCCTGCTCAAGTTAGTTAATTGTTCTTGTCCTCAGAGAGGGAAGTAATTTACTGCAGTATTGAATATTACCCTACTAAACATTTTGTTTCTGTCAGTTCTGTGAAGTGATAACCTTGTCCTGGCTGAAGCATGGGTCTGGGAAAGTAGTGCGAGTCACGTTAGATTACTCGAATCACGTTAAGATTTGCTGGAATCTCGAAGCAGTTCTCAAAGAACAGGAACTCTGGCCAGACACCTATTTCATTTTAAGTAAGTATCTGTTTACGTTTTTAATGAAAACAAGCTGGTTTGGCACTGGGGCCTTTTTGGTTGGTAGCATTTTAATTTTGCTTCTCCTTTCCAGCAAATCCTCATTCTCTGAAGCACCTTTGCCGTCTGAAGATCCGGGCATGAATGGGCCAGCTGTGTCTCTGCTGTCCTGTCTTCATGGACCTTCCTTCCACTGCCAAACTGCTTGAAAGACTACATCCTGTACAAGGAATATGATCTTTATGGACAGGAAAACTTCGCAGGGATCTACAACCTCAACTGTGCATAAATATTAGTCCTGTACTTTGAAGGGAATTTAATGTGGATAAAATTGTTGTGCTTTTTTCTTTTGGGATTTTCTCTCCTCTGTATATTAAGGAATGCCAGTGTTCTCCTCTCAGCCCCTGAAGAAAATGGCAAGACCCCCAAAATTATATTTTAAGTATTGGTGATCCCATTCTAAGGCTTTCCTAGATTAAGACCTATCTGGAAGTTATGGCAACAGTATTTTAAATGCCTAGTGTGACAAGTTAAGGAAATGTAAAATAGAGGGCTGCGAGCCTTGTATTACGGCTAAGTTAAAGCCTGTTGTATCAGATACCACTACCCCCATTCCAGGGTTAAACTCAGGGTTTAGTTAAAGGTTAGGGATTTGACTAAAACCAGGAAGGAAAGTAGTTTTCTCTTGTACTTCTTCCCTTCTCTTGACAAGAAGTAGTTTTTATTTGTGAAGTCCTACAATGAAGTTCTGAAGAGCATCTTAAGCAATTCTTTTCGTCACCCAATAAAGCAATCCCCCATTCTACAAATGAAATGGGATTAAGCTTGAGAAACCTCTGCTTATCACAGCACCTTCTGTGATATACCAGTGTTTCAACAATGTGGCACTGCTGAAAGCTGTGTTAGTTCTGCAGCTCCTTCTCAGGTACTAGTATGTGTCATCCACCATGAACTTAGACTGTTCTCTCTAGAACTGGGTTTTCCTTACACAGTGCTGTCCAAAGCCATGCTTGCAATTTTTGGAGTTTCTTTCTACAGATGTGGAGTTTAAACTTTCAGAGCCCTGTCATTTTAGGAAGTCTTACAGGAGTCTCAGAAAGACCTACAGCATGCCTGTTCCTTCTAAAAATACTGCAAATGTCAGTTCCTATTTTAGAAAAGAAGAAGTTCATCAACACATTTGGCATTAGTAGTATTTATTCCTTCATAATCATTAAGCATAGATTTTTTTTCTAGTTATACATGCATCTTTATCACAGAAGGTACAGAATTCAAAAGTCTGCTTTTCCCCAGAAAAATCTACAAACCTTATAAAATACAAATTTAACCATAATGTGCTTATGGCCCATAGTTTTTTACATGGTGTTTATCCCAAAATAAACTAACTCAGCCCGTGAACGTATGTTCAGTGCCCATGGTAGTGGTTGTGCTGGTAGAGCCTCTGCACTCGCCTTGTTCCGCAGAGCCCTCACTGCCCTGTCACTGCCCCACCATGGGCCCTGCCCAGCCAGCTGCCCCAGCTCCTGCTCATCTTCAGTCTCTGATAGTTGCAAAAATAAGTTATCAGCATTCCCAAATGTAACAACTTCCTCTGATGTTATCTTGCTAATACTATAAATATTAAGAGAACTGAGCTACACTTGACAACGGAGGGCTATACCTGCATGTCAGAACTTTGTTTAATGGAAGGGAACACATCCTGTCACCAATAATGGTACTTCCTGAAAGTCAGTATGATGAAGAATGCAGGAGGCTTTTGCATCAGTACAAGTCCCACACAGAAAGTTACTATAGTTAATCTTTTATGTAATATACAAAATGCTGACTGGAGCCCTGGCACAATAGGGTTACTATCCATGTTTCCAAGATTAAGACACAACAATCAGAGCTGACATAAATATGCCATTGGTGGTTTTTAATACAGCTATTCAGGGAAAATGTGCAAGTCAGTCTCAAACATTGCAGAAATCACTTAGACTTCACTAGAACAGGACCAATCCAGAACACCATCATAAGAATTTTACCACTCCACTCTCTTGTAAAAATGCCCAAAAAGATTGTACAAAATCCTCGGCTTGCAATATAAACTTCATTAGGAATACAAGTGTATTGACAATGACACACTGACTTACTCTTGTCATGACAACTTAGATACCACTGTGGCAGGGAAAAAATGTCAACTTAGTGCTTAATTAAAACAAAAAGCCTTGGGGACTAATTAACTTGCAAGAATTTTTGTAATATAGAGCAAGAGAAAGAATATAAAGTATCAGCTTTTGCTGTTACACTAGACAATATCTCTACTAAATTCACTAAGCAGTGGCAGTTTTCTTTCTGCAGGTGAACTATTCCCTAAATAATAAGGGACTATATTGTAGCATAGTTTTCACCATTGGCTTGTCCCAAATGCTGTGCAACTAATTAATTAGCATCTACCTTAAACATAGACAGAATTTACCCTGAACAGTCAAATTTATTTCTTCATATCCATGTACATCAATTACAGCTTCATAAATAGCTTCATCTGTTTCACAGTTTTCAGCCCTGGGTTTACATCCATATAAAGAGGAAATCTGACAGCCCTCTAGAAGGGGAATGCTTCTTAACTCTGAAGTATTACTTTACTGTTAGACAGTAAATTGTCTTTATATAATTTCAAACTCAAACAGATTAAGGAAGTAAGACTATGACATGCAAATGACTTTTCACTACTTGTTCATATCCTGTTAGATATGTTTAAGTTGTACATGACTTTGACCTTGTCCTCTGGTTCAGACTTGGCTAAATCTAGCAGTGGCCACAGAGGAGTGCCAGCTATCATCCGTAATGCAATAAAATGCATACCCATAAGCACACCTGATATATTTGTATATTCATGCCATTACATACATAAACAATGTATGTAGCTTGAAACAGCTGACAGCAAGACTGGCTTGGTCTGCAGTATGTAAATCTACACAGTGTAACAAGCTTCATATCCTCCTACTTATGGGATAAAAGTGTGGCAGTAATTATGAGGCTGCAATTAGCAACGTAACAAGTTAGTCCTGAACAACACTGCCAATTCAATACCTACATGAAGTCACTTCAAAATCATGGACTTAATATTTTCAGGAGTGACTGAAGTAATAGTAGATGCACATGAAGCAAACTACAGCTTCAGCTGAAAGTGCTTGAAAGATTAGTTTGTGAATAAAAGGCAATAGGAAATAATAAACAGGAGAGTTTATCTAATCTCCTGTAATGTAGGAGAGGAAACCATCTAGTAATTTAGAAATCCTACCACAGCAGTTCCCAGAAGACTGACAGGTGTTCCCACTAAAAGTTATATACTCTCAAGGAAAATACCAAGCATTCTGATGTTTTTTCAACAAAGCTGTTTTCTAATGAAGTAGTTCTAAACCTTATAGGAAAAAAGGTACCAAATAGCTTTTTCTTTTGGGACGAAGGGCATGGATAAAACCTCAGTAGCTGTTTTTGCCTTAAGATAGTTCTAATTACAATCTGTGTGATCCTTCCTAGGCAAAGCTCAGTAATTCCTCACCCCCCTGCTAACTCAGTCATCATTCCTGTCTGACTTCCACAGCTCTGCTGCCATGCCCTTTGCTCTTGCAGCTTTCATCATTATCCCAGATGCTTTTATACCTTCTTGCTCATTTAACAACAGTGAAACTCCCCTAAATAGGCAAAAAAACCAACCACTACATTTCATTCATGCATATCAATCTTTTAGTGGTTAAGATGAGAATTATCCAATGTAAGTGAAATGTACTTCACTCCTACTCTGTTTTAGAAAGCTACATTTAATGGCATATATGGAAAGCCTGAAAAGCAAATGGAATAATTCCAATATTTACTGCTAAATCCAAAAAATCCCATTTGACAGCAAATTAATGTGCCAACTTTATTAGCCTTTCTTCCTCATCTTTGCAGATTTTTATTTATAAGAGTAATGGTAGTTTTTGAGAAAAATACAGTAATTCCATTTTCTGATATTTCTTTAATAAGGCTAATGCAAAACAAGCTGCAGATCAGAAATGCTTTTTCATGAGAGTGTTTGTCTATTATTTGTCCTCCCTCTGGAGCCTGGGCTACTGCAGCTCCAGTGCTTAACACAATCAGCTCTTCTCTGACAAGCTGAGGACTGGATTCTAGACATTGGAGATTACTGATTTCATAGGCTCTCTGTGCTGCTTCCAGACTGCTTCATCCTCAGTAAATACTTCAGAAAGATACAGGTATGACACAGTAACCTTGAGCTACCCTGTGATATTATTTGATAGAAAACAAATACCAGTAAATAAAAACAAACAAACACAAACAAACATGAACTGGAACAATTTGCAGAGACAAACTGCCTTGCCACTCTCTGTAAGCCTTGATTTAAGCACAAAAAGGGAAAAAATTTGATTTGGTGCCTCTCTGTACATTTTTGTTGGGAAGAATAAAAATAGTCTCTTAAAAATGGGAGTTGAGAATGGAAGCCTAGATATGAAATAAAAATGCCAGTCTTTCAAAAGAAGCCTCACGTTGGTGCGGTCCATGTGGCAGTGTGCCAGCCAAATCCAGACACAGGGCAATGCTATGTGACCTAACTGAGCAACAGCAAAAGCAGATATTTCTACAAGTGACTGGCTACTCTGGAGATGAAAAATGCACTGGAACAGGAGGACCTGGTAACTAACTCAGGAAGAGAACCTGGGGGCTTTCTGCTCCTCAGCCTCACCCCCCACCTTTTTCAAGGCAGAGCCTTTGGTGGCTGCTGAAGCCCCTGCTCAGGCTATGGTGCAACCTCTGCCCAGAGCTTCTGCAGCTCCAGCTGCCTCTGCTCCTGCGAGGGCAGGCATTGCTGCCCTTCTCGCCTGTCACAGGAGCTGAGGCCACCAACTCCTGCAGACAAACTCACATCTCCAGCACCAAGGGCAGGAGGAGGCTGCCAGCTTTGGCCAATGCAGAGTACTCCTATGAGTTAGAAGAGCCCTCTGTGCACCTACAGACATCCAGCAGACATGACCTGAGATTCCTCACTTACGTCATCAGCACTGAGCAACTCCAGCTAGGAAGGGCTGGGCCACCACCAGCTGCTGAGAAGATACTCTGAAAATTGCTTCCATTCCTGAACACCAGAAATGCCCTGCAATGAACTGTAAATCACTCATAACTGTTATATTATAACTTGGACTATAAGTATATTCTTTTCTCTCTATATATCCTGTTATTTTCATGCCACTATTAGAGAGCTATCTTCTGTTTCACTGGATTTTAATATTTATAGTAATTAGTGCAAAAATAAGTATTTCTCTTCAAACAAGATTTCTCTTCTGGATCAAAAGGTGAATGCACATCTAATACTATACAAAATAAATATTACACAAGGTATGGAATATGGAGTGCAGATTCTAAACTGTAAACAGATACCACTTTGAAAAATGCTTTCCAGGACTGACTCTAGGATGTAGGATTAGTATCATCTCTTACTTCAGAACTGGTAAATTCTGTTTGCAAAATAATTTTCTATAAAAAGACTAAAGAGCCTCAACTCATTTTCAGTAGACGTAGTGTTCTAGCAGCAAGGCATTTACATATGCAGAAGATTTTTCATATGATGGAATTCAAGATGTTCCTGCAACTCTAAGCATGTTTTATAAAAATGAACTCAAAGGTTTACAGCTTTTCATTCCAAGTACTGGGGAAAAGCCAAGAACATGGCACTTGTGCTACAAGGCTATATACATTATGCTTATAATTTGATGAGGAAGGCTTTTCCTCATGCAGCAAAGTTCAACTGCATCTCATCAGCTCTTGTCTAGGTCTGACAGTATCTTTTTCTCCTATTGAAAGAAGTTTTTTGGCGTTGTATTAACCAAAAAAAAAAAAAAAAATCAAGACAGTGTCATACCGTGCAAAATGAAACAAAAAAGATCCTTCTAATTATTGCACATCTCACTGATCTTAATGGGGATCCTTCTTTCAAAATCTAAGGTATGTGCAACAAACTGGGTAAAGCTTAGCACTGTCCTATTTGGACATCCACTTTCGTTTCCAGGAAGGTGTTCTCCATAGTGCAGTGTAAAGAACGAATTTCGGTGTTACTGCTGAAGCCCAGTGAGTTTTCAGTTTTGCTTCCAAAGCAGTCACTTGCACGGAGGTAAGTGGGGAAAACCCCCACATTGTTTCCCATACTGCAGAGAAGCCTTGAGAAAACATATGTTTGTAATAAACATAGCAGCATTACCGTGCTTCATCTGGCATACAAAAGAAATTATACTGACGGGAAATGGAAATCACTTAACTGAGAAAGAAAAATCAAGGCATAATAGGGTCTATATATTGTGAAGACTTCTCTATAACATGACAGACCCTCCACCTACATTTCACCTCTTGTAGAATTTGTGCCATTTCACCAGATATATTCATGATTCCAAATTAATGAAGCAGGCAATCTTAGGCTTCAGATTCTCTCTTCTTCTTTCCATTCTCTCCTAAATCACTGTCTTCTGACTGGCTGCTGCTAAGGACTACAAACTGTCCTTCTGTGCTGCTCTGGTTGGATCTGCTGGAAGCTGCTATCAACCGGCTCTGCTCCTCCAAGTCCTAAGTTGGGAAGGGGGGTTGGGAAATGAGAAAAAGAGTATTACCCTTAAAGCCATCTACAACTGACACAGGATACCATTATTATGACTTCTAAATGATCTATCAATACTATCAGTGGACAGCTTTGGACAAAACTGCAAAAGAAATAAGTAGAAAAAACTTAATATTAAGAAATAATGATGAAAAGTACCTTCTCAATTTGCTTTTGTTTATTCAGTTCTTTTTGCTGTTTCTCTTTGATTCTATCTATTTCTTTCTGCTTTTCTGAGGCTTTTCGATCCTAAAGGGCAAAAATGTAGATAAAGTCAGTAACAACAGCCTGAGATGTTTGATACACTACGGATTGATATGAGCTTGCTCAAGACTGTGACATCACTGTTTTGATTATTCTGCTTTTAAAGGACTGGTACGGTTGTTAAAAGTAGCAAAATGAATCCTATATTAAATATTGTTCTACAGTAGATATTGGTCAGTCTTTTCATTTGAATTTAAATTCTAGGAAAAAAATCTCTTAAAATACACAACAGTACTGCTGCATCTAGAAGCATCTTGCAGAATACAATCTATTACACATATTTCCTTCCATTCCCAAGCATCCCTTGCCCCAAAAAGATTCTTACCAGTTCTGCATGAAAAGCAATCTGTTTGGCCAGTCCAATGGAGTCACAAATCTAAACACAAAACAGGTATGACATAATTAAAAATGCCTTTAAATTTAAGCCAGCATCCCAAATTAGATACAACATCACATTAAAGCACTTGCAGGCACTTAAAATGACAGGTTTAACTTTTTTAGTACACAAAAAATGCCTTCGACAGCTTGAATGGATCTAGCATTTTCGAATCCAGATTCACAACTGATACAAGTCACAACCATCACCAATACCTTTTCCCCTTCATTATTTGATTCAAATATATAGCAGACGGAAGTCTGGCGGCTCTCTGCTCTCCCTCCTGAGGTCCTAAGCACAAATCCGAACAGGCGCTTATTCTCCTGGTGTGTAGTATACAGCATTATATTGGGCAAAGGAAACTGCCAAAAGGATCGGATATGAAGAGATTAAAACTGATTCCAAATATTTGCTACATGAGGTTTCAATACATTGCACATTAATGCACAACCACAGCACAAGAAGTTACTCAACCAAATGTAATTACAAAGCACAAACAGATTAGACAGCAAGGACTAAGTTATTCCAAAGACAAGCAAATGTCAAAAAACACACTCCATGTAAGAAAAAGGGACCACATTTGCAGTGTGAGTCAGTCATCTTCCTAAATGTGGATACATTCCTTTTTTTATTTTGTTTTAATCATTCATTATAGTTACATTTGTGACTAAGATTTCAATATTTAGTTCCATGTAAAGGCACTACTTCTCAAAAACCTTTACTGCAGTTAGCTCAGCTCTCCTAAATATATAAACAAGAAAATAAAACCCAACTCATACAAATCACATACCCTCATTAGTTTGTTATAAGAAAACTGGTTTGCATTCTTATTCCTAAAAGAGGTTGGACTTCAAATTATCTTTTTAAGACTCATCAAACGATAAACTTAAAAATTCTGAGTCCCTACCATCGTTGCTATAAACTGATAGGATGAGTTTTTGCTAGAATCAGATGTTTGCATTTAGCATATGGGACATACCCTCAGCTGATGTACCTCACGTGTAAAAGGTGACAGCTTTGGAGCATTTTTGAACTTAATGTCCAACTTTAAATATCAAGATATTTTTCCATGCTCAAGATTTCCTTTTACGAAAAGGAAAGCAATTCAGAACCTCCAAAAAATTGAATGTTTTTAAAAACACAAAAAATTAAATGACAGGCCATAAATTGTGCATAAAAAGGGAAAGAGGGAATAGTTTTGAAACATGAAGAATAAAGACTGCTATTACTGAAGAATTACGCTGGCCTTATTTGATATCCTAACAAGAATTCCACTTACTCCTTTTAAGTGCATTTTTTATAAAGAAGTAGAAAAACGAGAAATCAAACCAGAAACCATTCAACACCCTCAAGGCAATTATGCATTAAAAACAAAACCCCAAAACAAAACAGAGAAACCAAAGAGCAAACAAACCCTCTTAGACTTTAGAACTAATGTGACTCCATCACTAATGTTCTCTCTTTACTATTTTACCCTCTTAGATTATGGGGGAAAGGGAGTCTCAAAAGCCAATTTGACCTATTGAAATCACTCCCCTAAATCTGGTTTGCAAGGGTTTCTAAATGTCTGGATTGGTCTCCTAATAGCAGTGGAAATTTGGCTGGAAATCTCATGCTATTGGTGATTTTTGCTATCATCTAAGAAAAATATTTTTGAAGTAAAAGTATTACATTGCTGGGTATTTATCTTAAAATGGAAAGTTACTTACTCGTAGTCTTGTAACTTGTGTCTGTGGATCAATTAACCTAAAAATTTGTTTTTAAAGACAAACCAGAAAGTAAATTTTACCAAAGTGAAAGAAGATCATTCTGTAAATAAACATCAGTAGACATCAGGAAGCAAACTTACTTTAAACAGTCACAAGTGACTAACAAATGTGATTCTGTCATCCTGAAAATGTTATGGATGGCACGAGCTGCGAGTATTTGACGCATTGTTTCATAAACAACATCTGGGCTTTCATCAGACTTCACTTCCATAGAGCCAAGAAATCTTACAATAAATAACTGATGAAGAATTGAATCTAAGAAAAAAGAAAAGTATTGAAAAAAACCCCCCTCCATTTTGGGTTTCCCATTCAAAACCAAAGGTGGGCTGCAGTCAGGAAAACTCCAAACTCCTCCTAACTTGGAAAGAGATTGCTCCTACTTAGCAATTAGAGGTGCAGTTAGTTACTACACAGCACATTACACATCTTTTCATTTGGTTAATGAATACAAAAGATGCAATGGATCATTTTTACAGCAGATTTTCAGACAGTGGTTTGATTTAACCTGACTTATCAAATACCTTGCAACGTAATTAAGCATTTTAAAACTGGTGTTAAATTAGAAGAGAGTAGCTAGGGATGAAAATAGAACTATAATTGTCAAAATTTATTTTTATTTTGCGTTGAAATGAAATTTTTGTTTTACCTTCTGTTTCAGGTTTTGAGCCTCCAGATTCACCAAAAGGATTTGTGCGTCTATTAAAAAGTGAAAACATTAAAGCAAGAGTCAGATTACAGGAACCATTCATGGATAGTGCAGTAGTCTCTTGCTGTGTCAAATACTAACATGTAATGAGTTCACAAACTTGTAATCTGGAGGAGTAATGTATCATGAATCATAAGGAGAAGTAATTTCATCAGGAATGAGACATAAATTGCTGTATTTGAGGGTCCACATTATGGGGAAAATACCCAATATTATTGTCCTATTGCTGCCATAGAAAGTTTTGCTCACTTTTTTTTTTTTTTTATATTTGAATTATGCCTAAACCAAAACCTTGGTAATGTTTGAAAAGGTGTAGTTTTAGGAGATGAAATTTCACAGAACAGCTTTAGGAAGCACAGTCGAAAACCAGGCCCTTTCAGTACTCCACAGGAGCATCCACTTCTCATCATTCTCAAGGTGATGAATTACTTACTCAAGAGAAGCCTCTGGGTTTGTTTCAAATGCAGCTTTCTCAATACATCACTGGGGTTTTACTCCTAGAGGGTCAAGAGAAATGTGGCTATTTCTGGCTCTCAGAGACAGAATTACTATCAGTTACAGAGAAAAGTGAAAATACTCTAGGCTTCCAAGTCTGCATTTCTCAAAAACAGTAAAGGAATGAGCATAGGAAATGGGGACATTTTATTTTAGAGGAAATCACCCTTTCTCTTTGGCTGACTGGTAGCTGAAAAGCTATTGGCAAGGGTTCAATATAGTTCAAATTATGTGTTTTATGGGATTAATGAATGCATCCTCGATAGTTACTGTTCTAAAAGCAAGTTTCAGAACTATGAGAAAAAAAAAATTGTTTAGTTACACATACTGACTGCCAGTTTATTTTATCTATTATTAAGAATCTTTTAACTAATAGATGTCTGGTTTAAAGTAATAAAATTTTTCTAGATCTAAGCCAAGATGTCATTGCTACAGAGTTTAGATAACATGGACTCAATCAAGAACCATCCCGTTAAATGCTGACCTGTGTAATTACAGTAAAAGCAAATTCTTTCTACTAGCATCTTCTATTGCTCAGACTTTTCCTGTCATTTAATATTAAACTGGAACAGTAAATGCAAAATTTCACAGGATCTCTCAAAAGGCAAAAATAAAATTTAAATATATGTCATCGGTATCAGAAACCAAGGAAAGTACTTCTTTTTTAATAACAACCATGTTACCCATCTGCACAAACACTGCAGTTCTTTATTGAAGGCAATGGTTAATTGAAAATACTGAGCTCAATTCTGTAATTTCCGCTATGAAAAATATTATTTCTAGACTAGAATTATAACTGGTGCCATCACAGAATATTCTGAGTTGGAAGGGACCCCCAAGGATCATGAAGCCCAACTCTTCAGTGAATGGCCCATACAGGGATTGAATCCACAGCCTTGGTGTTACTGGTACCCTGCTCTGACCAACTGAGCTAGACCAGGCTTCCACAGGAATTCAGCTAAGTCTTAAACTTTCCACTTCCTGCAATACAGTTCAAGTTTATTCTACATCAGTATATTCTGAAGGGTGTAGTTGGCTGCTTATCCTGCTATACCAAACAACAACAAAAAGAAAACTGTTAAAAAAAAGAAAAAACAGTTGTGTATATATAATTTTAACTTATACATCTGTGAGACGCAATTCAAAATTCAAGTATTTTCCTAGAGGCAGGGGGACATAACACATTTTTGTGACAAGAGTCACATAAATTAGTTTTCATCTCTTTGGCTGTTTTTGTTGTTGTTAAGAGCAGCTGGATCTGCAAATACATTTCCTTAATATCTGAATTCTATAGATAGATATAGCTCTAGAAATGCAGTGATGGTTTACAGGTCTTTGGTTTTTAGTACATCTCCCACTCAAATATAATAACAAGCAGGAGAAAATTATTTTAACTTGTCTGTATGTAAAATTACTCTAGAAGCCTAGATCATTTTCACTCACCTTTCAGGTTAAGAGGAGTGCCATCGTATGCCATCATCACCTGGAGGCAGGGCTACCAAATTTCTCTTGAGTTTCCAAGAGGAAATAACCCAAGCTGCTGGGCGAGCAAACAATAGGAAAGGAAAATACTACATGAAACCAAAAGTTTAAAATAAATTGATAAATAAAAGCATTGGCTGTTAAAGCAAGAAAAGCTGCTGCAAGATAGAAAACTACACCTTGACTCTAGTCATGTAATTAAGTCTTTTTTTACAATTCCATTTAACAGTTAAACAAATTGTTTGGCTTCACTGGCCACCGCAAGATTTGTGACATCAGTCAGGGAAAAGGTAATGTGTGTGTTGGAGCTGCATCTTAAATGTGGGTTTCTTGTCTGTTTGCTTTTGAATTAGTAACATTAACTTTAGGGATTTTTTTCCTTCTATCTACATTTCCTACCTGCCTGATTGCCCTGAAGATTTTGCTTGGCCAGGCAGATCTTCACTGACTGGAGATATTATGTCAAATTGGATGGGAGTGTCAGGGGCTACAAGGGAATCTAAGGAAAGTGCTGAGAGAGCAGCTGAGTCAGATCCCAGTGACACTGTGCTGCTGGTACGAGCTGCAGGAGGACGAGATTGTCTACAACAAAACCAAAAAGGCAAAGTTAGGGTATGTGAGTTTAGGTTGGTTGATAATAAATTAAACCATATAAGACATCAACACAATATTCCAGAAATTAGATGTAAAACAAAACAAAAACTAAAAACCTGAAGATCAGGGTATAGCAAACAAATCTATGTACCTAGTCAAATTTAAGTTAGTTACTACGTCCACTAATAATTACATCAGATTGTTTTAATATCAATATATAATCACATTTTAAGTGTAATACAGTCTGAGGTCTGCTTCCAGGAGTTGGACACATGAAGAAAAATCTCACCATGAATTCATCACAACAAAACAGACATGATGAAAGCAACCAAACTGTCCACCAGCTGGCATTGGGATTACTTGTAACAATGGATGCTCAACAGTGCTTCAGCAGTGAAAGATGTGTTCAGGAAATTTTTCTCTGGCATATCAAAGATTTAGTTCTGATCACAGAAAGCTCTGTAGGTTTGTCTGGCTTTTTCTTTTCCCTCCTTGGAACTTTATCCAGGATTCTCCTTTTATATGTGCACTTCAAATGCCCTCTGGTTGCTTCACTTACACAGCTGGCCTTATGCTCTCATGCCTCTGCTGAAAGGAAGGAGAAGGAGTGACAGCCTCCAGAGCTGACTGGTTCACACGGGCAGCAATTTCCTGCAGCAGAGATAGGAAAAAATAACTGAAAATATTTTTCTAAAAATAAATTTTCAGATTTTATTTATATGCAACTGGGAGAAGTTATAAACTCAACCCTTCATGAGAATCTGGCATTCTTAAATTTTCGCCAACACATCTGCAGCATTTTTTTCTAACTGTTCTTCAAACACATATCCTGATGTTAACTTTCTCAATTTAAATGAACACACTGGCCTTGCAATACTGCCAATGTTAATAAAAGGCAGCAATAGAGAAAAGTTCCAATGATAAGTCTGGCGAAATAAGCAACTGTAGCCAGGACCAAAAAAGAAAAAAAAACCTCATTTGAGAAATGCAGCCCTCAACTGTGAGCTAAAACCCATGAAGACACACTTCATATATAGATACATGCTCTGCTATAAAACAGTTTTTATTGGGCCAATTCTCCTAATTTAGTAAGCAAAAATCGTTATGTAAGTTTGTATCAATATGAATTTACTATATAAATATAAATGTAAACGTATTACTGATAACTATAAATTTTAGTAAAGTTACCTCAGGGTTTTCACTTAGATATATTTGCTTAGATATGTTGTTGATGGTGCATATCCACTGAAAAAGAGGAAGCAAAAAGAAAACTAATTTGTCATGTTTTCTAAAAAAACTTGATTGAATACCTGAGTTGCTAGTTTCAGTGCTTTTTCTACTTTTTTTTGTAAATTCAGAGAGCCAAATATTCTGGACACCCAGCCTGTCATTAAATTCACTGCCACCTGTATACTGCACCTTGCACTTTTAGATTTTACTCACAATAAACAATTAGTCATACTAAAACTAAACTAAAGAAAGCGTAACTCACAACTCTAAGGAATTTTAAAAAAACCCTTATCGGGATTCTCTGTACTTCATTATTCTGTGCTGCAGATGACATTGTTTCCTCAAGACATTATAAAAATTCAATTTGGCTTTTGTGGAATTTGCTCATTTCTTGCATCTGCAAGCTAGAATGTGCTTTCGCTCTCTGCTCTGGAAAACCATTTGCTCCTGTTCCTGGCTTTTCAACTTTTCTCTGAAGGAGGAAACTAACAGGAACACTAAGATACACAAGGTGCTATTAACAAAGATAATTTATTAATAATTAGAAAAAGAAAAAATATACAGTATCCAGCTATGGTTAGGAATCTATTCTTTCTGTGCAGCAGAAAATCACTGGGCTCCATGCACACCTCCTACAAGCTTACCTCTTCATAATCTTTTTTACTTTCTGCCTGTAAGATTGAAGACCTGAAAGAAGAGAACAGAAAACATAATTTTATGTACTTAAAATGCCTCTCAAATACAGCCAGCCAGAAAATTACATTTTCATATTTACACACTGAACAACAAGTTATGAAAGGCTGAAGATTGTGTTTGTGCTGAGTGCAGTCAACATTTAATTACGGAGGGGAGGAACCTATGCTTTCCTTTCAACAGGAAACAGAAAAGCAACACAATTCTAATTGTGTCCATGTAATACTTAAGTATTCACAAAGTACAATAATATGTGATTGTCAACTGATTATCATAATCTTATTCTAAAATACTACTCAGCTACATTATAGAGCTTATAAACAAATATCCAGACATTACACAATAAAGGACATCCCAGATTTTGCTTCTAAGTATCCACAAAATATATCAAGCCAATATATCAAAATATATCTGGTCAAAGGCAGACCATCTTTCTTTTCCTAATTAGTGAGTCCAGTATTTCTTACAAGAAACAGCAATGTAAGACCTACTCACTTTTTGCCATCAAAAGACGTTATCTGAAAACAGTACCGTCTGTCCTCACAGTCCACAGCCATCACAGAGCAATTGTCTATGTCCATGACAAGTCCCCCAGCCACATCACCTCTTGCCTGGCTCATCAGATTTCCACCTTGAGTGAAGTAAAACTGTCTCTCCCAACTGGAAGACACCAGCCCTGTCTTACTAAAAGATAAAAAGGTCCTCAGTCAGCCTCCCTTTTTGCTCAGATGCTCTATAATATTAATTGCTGCAATTGTGTTCTAATTCAGAAATTCATGCCTCATTCAGTGAGTACTTTACTTAAACTGTTGTTGTAAAAGTAATCAACCTTTTTGTAATTCCATATAAATTACGTTAAAAAATCTGAATGTTACAACTTATTTTTAATAGCTCTGAAAAACAGCTGTTGGACTTCTTAGAGGCACAGCTCCCTCCTGTGGACAACGAGCCACTGCTGCATGCAATCCAGACGCTCCTTCCAAGGGTATTTTGGTTAACAGAGTGTTTTGCCTTGTTTAGATCAAAATTACAATGTTTTGTTAGTAACTTGAATCCCAAAGCTTTAACAAACACTTCCAGAACAATCCTGATAGATGGAATCTTGTTGCTTCCCAGTTAGGATGAAGAGAAATTACACTCCTAAACTTTTTTTTTAAAGCAGGGAAAATTCAGGCAAAATTAGACTAAAATCAGGATAACTATGCTTTGCACCTGAATGACATTATGTCAGTGTAACAATGAATTTAACACTAATTAGGTGAAGAAGTACAAAGAAAGAAACAGAATAGCTCTTATGTGACTTATTCAACTAAATATGTAAAATCAGCATAGCTACCATCCGGAAAAAAAAAAAAAATTCAGCTTCTTTAGCTTTCCTTTCCCAAAATTCAGTACTCTGGAATTTTTAAATAACAAGTTACTCTTACTTTCTTGCATTGAGATAGCCAGCTTTCTGTGTTAGATTCCTATGAGCAGGAAATTTTACAGGATCAGGATCAGGCAAATACAGTGGATCACTGGCTACTTCCAAGTCCTCTATAGTTTGTTGCATGTTTTCTACTTCACAATCCATTTCCCTGCGAACACTAAGATAAAAAATGTGTTATTAGCAAAGATAGTTTATTAATAACTAGAAAAAGAAAAAATAATTGTCTTGATAAAAGTTCAAAATTCAATTAAGCCAACTTACTTCTGTACACTTGTGCCAATATTGGTCAAAAATTCTTCCAGTTGCTCAGTAAGATTTTCTGAACCCATTTTAAAAAAGCTTATCTTTTTTTTAAAAAAAAAAAGAGGAAAAGGGAGAATTTAGTCATTAATAAAACTACACTAACAATTAACAGATTAAGTCATAGGAGGTTAAAACTTCTCAGAGAAATCTCTTTTCATCCCTCATTCCCATCAAAGCTTCTTACTAAAAGCAGTAGAATGTGTGTTTGTGGCTGCAGTGAAGGCTGCTGCGGGCACTGCAGTGGGATTTGTGTCACAAGGACATGAACAGAGCTGCCTGGAGGAAATACAGAAACACACAGAACTGCCCTGGAAAAACTCCCAAGGTCTCTGTGTCCTTTTTCAAGCCCACCACTCTGCTAACTATTGTTATGAGGGGGTTATTTGGGGCACATAGGAGAGAACAAACCTGTCAGAATTTGTCCAGGGCCATCCACAGGGAACTAACAATATGTATTTTAAGTACAGGGTATTCCATAATGGACCAGAAAATCTGCCACAGCTAAATTGAGGTTAGCCATCAGACATCTCAGAACAGGAAGCCCCAGGACATGGCCCTGCCCTTCCATTTCTTAGATTCAGCAAAAAGCTCCACCTAAGCAACAAGTTGCAACTACTGTACTGCAAAAAACATGCAGAGCTTGGCTCTTGGTTCTTAAATACAAGCTGTAAAGTTTCAAAAGAAAGCAAGAGTTCTTGCACTTGGAAAGCTTTCAGACAGTGTGCAGAAGTTAATTTCTACTCAGGTCACTGTGGCAGTGCCAGATACTGGAAAGTTTGACTTGCAAAAAAACCCAAAGCATATGCTTAATGACATATTTCCAAAAACACAAATTAAGTCTGTCCAAATAACTTTATCATGGTTGTATTTTCTGTTGCACCCATCCTCAAATAAACCAAACATGAACTTACTAATATTAAGCAAAACAAAACCAAAATGGTTTTTGGCATTCTGGGTCTTCCACAGCCTTGATTGAAAACAGTAGTTATGTGGCTTTTGATGATTATCTCATTTCAGAACAGGTGCCATAGGAATGAGTTTATCTGTCTCCATGTTACTTGCTGAGAAGGTACACTTCCATGTGAACTTGCATGAAAGATCTAATCAGCTCTTCCATTTAGTGGAATCAAGTGCCCAGCACTGAAAATCTAGGTATTATATCAAATCCAGGCATCTGGGTTTTGGGGAAAAGTTAACCATTATATTTGCCACCTGGACTTTGCTAAAAGACTCTCTGATGGCAGCGAGGGCATCTCATGAAGAGATTCCTGCAGTGAGTTGGCAATTACCAGTGCTAACTAATGGCACGGGGAGGGCAGCAGCTGTGGCAGCTCAGAGAAGTGGATGGGTCGGTCTTTTTCTCCGTTTCCTTCCTTGGATTGCAGAAGAGGTCTTGTAATAGATTTCAGTACATCAACCTTCGTGAAGTACTTTTATATCTTCTTTCAGACCTACAGCTTTCAGAATCTGAAATTACCTGAGCTTGCATGTATCCTAGCAAGGGTTCTAGTAGAGAAATTTTCTTTTTGTACTGGAGAGTATTTAATGCACAGAAATAATGCATCATAGTCTGATGCTGTTTTTTCCTTGAAGTATATACATCTTCTGTAACTTCAGCCTTGATCTGAAGAGACACAGACAAGGGGAGGGAGAAAAAGGAACGTTTTAGACTTGGCATTGATCACATGCCTTCTGGACAGCTTTATAGCCAGCATGGAAAAATCCACAGTCATGTTCTACTCTCTATCATCAGCAGCTGCATATTCTAGTTTGCAATTCTGCTTCTCTAATTAAACATGAGATATGTGGGGAAAAAAACAAACGAACATTCTTTTCTACCAGGAAAGTGTGGTTATTTCTTCACAAAAACAAACTGAATATGATATCACAATATTATTCTTAAAGCATTGTCAGTGTTACAGGACAGGCATGTATTGGAGAAACCTGCTTTTCTGTCTAGACTGCTAAAACATAAACGATCAAATGTCACATGGAATCTGCCATACATTGTGTTCTATCAAAAATATATATGATGAAAATTATTTCTTATGTTCACTAGAAATATTTATACTAAGATTTTGTTTCACAAACCTTTTCATTTTCCTTTCTTTTTGACAACCGACTGTATCTGGTAATGGCAGCATCATGGTCTAAGCAATCAAGAGAGAATTTATGATCATTTTCATAAATTAATGACTTTTGAAACAGACCAGAAAACCTTTTATATCACAGTATTACACAGAAAGCTGAGGGCAAAGTCCTGCCATGTTAACACCTTGAGGAATTGTTCTTGTCTGTTTATAATCATTTCACTGCTACGAATACTTGGGCTGAAGCAAAATTCTAACCAGATGCAAATGTTGCCAAATTGTAACAAAGTTCCCTAAACATCCACTATTTTTCAAAGAACTGCCCATTAAGTAGAGAAACTTTACATTACGAAAGCCTGTATCTAATCTTTTTTGCTTCTAAAGCAATGAAACAATTTTCACTGAGAGAAGTAGGATCTTATTTAAATAACAAGTTCTCTACATGGATATATTAGAGGTAGCTAAAAAAATAACTTCTGAAAATAGGGAAGAGAATGATGAAATTCAGTTTAGGAAGGTAAAATTTTTTTATTGATCTGGTCCTGACTTTAAGAAGTGAGCTAGCACCTTACTCTTTTTGTAATTTTGGTGGCATAATCCTACATCATTTAATAATCATACATACAGTTAAGGTGTTGTAAAAAAATTCTTTCAGCTTGCCTTAATGCTTCAGTACACAAAGCAGGGATTCACAAGTGAACCAGGGAAAGTTGAGTGCCTAAGTATCACTCAGAAAAATTACACCTTAATTAGATACTTTAAGCCTACAGGCTTAACTCCACTAGTTAAGTACAAATAATAATCTACAATAATACTGTTGTCTTGTAATATTGGTAAGATTAAGTACTTTACACTTACCATTGCTTGCAATTTGAAAAACTTCTTTTAGTGTTAATATCTCTAAAAAAACAACATATCACAATTTAAATAAGTTGTTATTAATGTAACGGTCATGTATTACAGTTTCTCATATAATGTTTCACTACTGAGTAGTTGAAGGTAACACCTCGTACCATATTGAGCTACCAGCATAGGCACTACATAGCCAGGCAAGTCTGCTCTTACCTGGGGCTTGAGGATCACTTCTGTGCTTACCAAAAAAAAAAAATACTATACTGTAATACTGTAAGGAGGAATTTCTTTTCAAAAGTCTTTGAAAGTCATTATCAATACAAATGTGTCACCTGTAGCTCCAGTCTGAGTTCTGGTTTGAGCTGGGGAAGAGGAAGCACGGGAGATAGGAAGTATCAAAGCCCAAAACACACTGGGACTCCTCCTAGCTAAAATCAGCCGAGTTCCAGCTGGTTATTGTCTCACTGTGTCAGGGAACTGGAACCAGCACATTACCTTACACTTATTCTGATCTTGGCTGCGGTTTGTGCCATATTACAATACAAACCAGCAGAGAGCCATGGTCAACTTTATGGTAAAGTAAGTACAAAAAAACTGTCCAGGAAGTGCCTATGAAGTCCATAAAGAAGTGTAGGGTCATTACGAACTACACTAGATGGTGGCTAAACATTCCAGTGGGAAAATTTAGTTTGCGATTATTGCCTTAGGGATGCCTCTTCAGTGAGTACTAAAAGGAGATTTTTCAGGTCCTGAGAAGTAACATCAGCCTTGGGATAGTCATGATCCCTTGCTCAAAAAAACCCCACCAAATCATAATCTTTTCAGTCCATAATTTTGCTGCAAACTATTGCCAAAGAAGTATTTTCCAAGATTCATAAAGTTAGAAGACTAATGAAAGAATTTAATTTCAATTTAGACTTCAGATATTCATATCTTAGGTATACCCACTCTAGAATGTTCACAATAAGGATATGTAAGTTACTTGGGGTTTAACTCTTATAATTTCTACTTGGAAGCCCATTTGCCACAGCCTATTCACTCCAGTGTCTTAAGTAAAATCTATCACCACCACACACATTAGATGTTATTTTAAACCAGGCACAAGATACAATTATTACAAAAATAAGAGGCTAGAAGCACCTTATGTCTGCACATAAGAAGTCACCTGTACCACCAGCAGCGTTGAATAACCACATTATTAAATCTTAATATAGTAAGTACTACAACTTTGGCACTTCGCCTTTTGAGTTTAGTCCAGCAATTATATTGATGTCATGATCTGATATACAAATCTTTCCTGAAAATGCAAATTATCTGAAAATTATTCTTTCCTAATCTTTTTGAGTAGCTGCTAACTGTTCATCTTGAATAGAAGATAAGTGCTTCTCTAATATAAGTAATATTTTTGTTGAAACAATAATAGCGTTAAGTTCAATTGTAATACTCTCATGAATAGAAATAACTTACTTTTCTTTTTAAATGGGCAGACGCATACTTTTGAGAGCTCAAAAATAAGTGGCATATTCTATTTAGTGAAACGAGAGCTATGGAGATTAAATGCTATGTTTTTATTGTTGCTGCTGTTGATAAAAACAGTATTTAGTCAAGTCCTCTACCTTTTAGATCCCTTTCTTTAAACTGGGTAATAGGAAACATCATTGCATCAGCAAGCTGAGTTGAAAGTACTGCATGGCAAGAGCTGAGCTGAAAAAGATAAAAGAAGAAAATCTTAAGGAAAGCAGTGCTGAAACCAAATCAAATCACAATAGGTGGACATCAATGTCACTCAAAAATGACATGTACAACTCAAACACATTTTTGCATGTTCCTTTTTTTGCAGCTACTTTTTTCTAGGTTCCAGATCTCATCATTAGCTTTTTACAGAAAACCTTTGGAGTTTAGTTTTTGTCTGAACTTTTCCAAGTTACTGGATCATGTTCAAAAACGACCTCATACATCCTGACTAGTCAGTTTATTTCTCCAGTTTCCCTCTAGCTACATCACAGCCCATCTTTCACAGCTCACAGAGGTAGAAAAAAATCTGATCCTCCTCCAAAAATGCTGTTTAAGTGAGGAGAGGGATCACAGCAACAATCCTGATTCAGCTCTCAACAGTGCTCAGTTGTGTGTCCTGAGTCAGTGTCTAAGAGAGATAGCAGGAGGGTCCTTTGTCAGTCAGATACCTGAAATCATGCAATATAGATACCCTCATGTACTTCAGTTGCTAACTGCCACTGTATAATGGTTTTGGCTCTATCTCTAGTAGTTAAACTACACTTTTTCTCAAAAATGCATCCTCATTTTGCTGAATTCATTCTTTATCTTCAGGTTACATAACTTTAAATAGATGCTGCAATATACAAGTAATTGTTACCTTGTTGACAAATGAATGCCATTTCTCTGCCTCCTGGCTTAAAAAAGGCCGGAATAATTAGACAGTTAAAGTCTGTACCTGACAGCATTAGCAAAGCACATACAAGCACTTACCTCATCAATCACTTTTGCAAATTGCTGCAGAGTGGAAGTCATGACTTCATCATCTCCCCCAAGTGGAAAACGCTGAAAAGGCAAAAAGAGTTATATTGTTTGCAGTGTTTTCTGCCATTCACAAAACTGGATTAATCATCTCTATGAGTATATCATGTATTCCATTATTTAAAAATATTACACAGTTAAGATACACTGAAGCAGTTCACCTCATTAGGTGGAAAAGGAGGATAGGGAGCAGCAGCCTCTTAAAGAGAGCAAATTTTTGTTTTTAACATTTTTAATCTCTGAAAAAGGGGCCCAGCAGCACAGCTACCAACAGAGAACCCTTCATAGTACAGGTTGCGAGGGAAGAAAATTATGGATTCCACAGTCTGTGCTTTCAGAGATGGAATTGTACTCACAGAGTAAATTATGGTTGTTAATTGGAGATTGAGATGCAATCCCTTCTCTTTGTAACTACTGATATTTAAGCACTTCACGGTAAACAGGTTTATAAAGTAAAAACAAAACAGAACCACTCTAAGCAATTCCCCAGAAAACGAATCCAAAAGTAAAATATTTCAGAAGTTATTAATATTCTTCATGGTTAGAGGAACTTCATTCTGGTTTAGCTGGAAGAACTAAAATAAAGACAGTAGATTCTTTTGGCAATGATTTGAACCACCAGTCACAGAAGTTCACTTTATCTGGACCAAACCTTAATACATTCTACACTGTACTCTGGGAGATAAAAGACTACAAAAATACACAGTCCTGACCACACACAGATGACATGATTTATGCAGTACCTGTTTCTCATATTCCTTCAGAAGCTTTGAAGTCAGATGAGTTGCTGCACTTAATTCATTCTGATTAAAAAAAAAGGGAAAAATGAAAATCAATAAAAAGTCAAACAGTTAAAGTATATGTAAATTAAAAATACAGCCATAAACTCAAATTTTAAGAAAAACATACAAAATAGATTGTTTCTGGTATAAAAGTGGAGTTATTTCTAGATGAGTGAAATATGAACATATTGTGGGTAAAAAAATAACTTCCCACTTGATACATACTATTATACGCACTGAGACCATTTTAGTGTGTGTAACATTTTAGAAACACTTGAGAAATACATTAGAGCTACTAGGAGAACAGAGAACATCATTTCACTTGTCATAAGAAATTCTGTTGCAAAAAGAATCACAAGAATTTAGTCTTTACCACTCCCTAACACACAGAAAAACAATAATTAATTCTTACTTTATTTCACTTCTATGTTTAAAGTATATGGAAGTTAAAGAAAAGCATATTGCTCATCATAATGTCAAAAAAAGCAAGAAACACAAAATGTGGTTCCAAAGCTTTATAATGCATTCAAGAACTTCATTGACACTACCTGAGCATCATATATTCTGTGCATGGCTTGAAACAACTGATTGATGTAATTGGATATTGCAGCAGCATCTTCTTCAAATACTCCCAGCAAAGAGCGGGTCTGTAACAATCAAACAGCCAAAACACAAACATGACAAGTTAGAAGAGAAGAATTTAAATATAATGGAATTTCAGACTTAAATAGCATTATTTCAGGTTTCATTACTGGAAATTTTGTAAGTCCTCCAATACCATTTAAAGGAATGATGTCTGTTGTATGCCAAAGAATCTTACAGATATCCAAGCTCAGCCTTCCTCCTACTGTCAATCTCTCTCCAGGTTAATACATTTTCAGAAAGGAAAAGGCCAAGGGAGATGGACAACTGTTAAATGTTGAAACTGTGGGTAACTACTGAGCTCACTATGGTACATCCCTAAGGAGAAGGGTAAAGATGAGTAGTATTAAACAGCTTGCCAGGTATACACATTTCCTCTGCAGTGAGATCCAAATAAAGGCTGTGACTGTCCCATGCTGTCTAACCTCAACACAGACAGTTGCTGGTTGTGCTTGGACCTATAATTTAGCCGTGGAATAACCATCAATTCTGTGATCAAAAGGTTGAGGAACTACACCAAAACAAAACAAACAATACAACCTGCATCTGATTGTCGTCAACATACATGGTGGAAAGATCTGTCCTTGTGTCCTTACCCCAGCTTGTCAGTCTGTTTCTTAGCTGGGTGTCACCCACAAGCCTGATGACTCTTGTGTCCAACTGCACAGTCTGCATCACTGATGGTGCTTAACAGCATTCACCTCAAAAATCAACCTCTTTTATCACTGGCCACCTATTAGACTAAAACACTGATCTCTATCTGTAAGCCCAACTATCCAGCCAGTTTTTCCACTCAGGTCACGGTCCATACATCTCCCTTTTGGCCAGAAGAATGTTGCCAGACTGTGTCAGAGTCCTTGCATAAATCAAGGTGACAGACATCCCCTGCTCTCCCTTCTGCCCAAATGACTGACTTGATGAGAAGGCAATCAGGTTGCTCAGGTGTAATTTGCCTGTAAGCTTAAATGAGATGCTGACTGCATGTTCTTGCATCCTTTTTGCACTTAGAATCAAGGTTATTCCTCACCACCAGGATTTTGAATGTCTTCCTTCCACCAAGACAAAAATCCCAAGGGGAAAAGCAGAGGATGTACCAGTAACTCTGCACAGGCTACACTGGCTTTACCTAAAACATTGGTTGGGATGCGTGGCTGTAGAAGCAGGAGCAGCACCTACAAGAGCCACAAAATAAATACTTTAGCAATGTTTTAGCAAAAGCACTGTGCTTTGTTTCTAGGTTTACACTAAAATTAATGTCCAGACAGAAAACTGAAAGAATCATAAGCACATAATTGGTTTTTTTTCCCCAAACTATGATTGTTAAACACTTGAAATTGGAAATTCTATTTTTCAATCTTCCCTAGGTTGTCTTGAAATTACTGAACTCTTTAGTTCATCTCCCCTTGAAGCATGAAGGTCTTTTTCAGCTACTTCTCTGATTTTTTGCTTTTAATGATAATCAAAGAGTACAAATTAAAACCATATAAAGTATATTATTTAACAATTCTTTTGACATAAAATTCTTTTATTTAAGTCGCATTAGATGCCTGGCTGTATCACAACTACTGTCATACTATATAATGTCTAAAACATATTTAAATATTAAAAAATACAATCAAACAGCATAATCAACACAATAAATAGCTTTAATGTTGGTTCTAGTTAATAAAACAAGTGGAAAGAGGTGGAGAAGAACTCAAATCTTTTCCAGGTGTGGCAACATGTGTCACCCTAACAACCTTGACTCTCCCATTAAAGTAGACATACATGAAAGAATGCAAAAGAAAAAATTACATGGTACTATAACCATTGAATTATACACTCATGACCTTTAAATCTGAACATAAATAAACCTGAGCTTGTAATATTAAAGGAGTATCATGTTAGGTTTCTGGATTATACTTACTCTTTAAACTTGAACATTGAAAAAAAAATTCTATGTTTTATTTAAAAAATGTCAGTTATTGATGTTCAGCCTTCAAAATAATATCATATGATACTGATGGAAATAAATTAACCTGAAACTGTAAACAATGTCAGACTTCTGCTTAGCAGAAAATTAGAGGAATTGTTTACCTATGTTTCTAGTAAACTCTGCATCATTTTGCATGTTCTTTACGATTCTTTCAACTCGTCTTTGTGAGCAGGCAAACAGGAAAGAACCAGGGAGAAGCTGCACAAAGAAACTCCCTTGTCAGAAGTCAGTGTTAAGCCTTCTATGCCACCATATGGAGGGCACTGCAAGCGACAGGAGACAGAGCCTGTGATACCAGAGTCCCTTGGCTTTTTTGTTGTGCAATGCTTTGGGAATGCAAAGCAGTGTGAGCAGAAACTCTCTCTAAAGACACACTGAGTATGTGTAATGTATATCCTAAGTTAATACGTAAATTGCTTTGTTTTGCATAGCAAAAGACTACGTAAACTTCTTTTAGGCCTGACAGCACAGTGGTTAGATTTTTATCCTGTGACAACAGGAAATGAGTGGGTCTGGACATTTTAGAAAAGCCTTTCCTCCCCTCAGACACAGAATAAGTTTGATATGACTTTTATATATCTACAGTCAGTGTCTGACACACGAACTCCAGGCCATAGTGCAGCACTAAACAACGACCTAGGCTGATGAACCTTTCAATATTCCAGCATGAATGTATCGGAGTCACGGCAACTCCTCCAGAGGGAGGGTTCTGCTTTCTTCAAGTAACGTTTGTTGCCATTTCCACTGCACTGATTTCAAAGTAACAAAAATTAACTAATGTAACAAATGGACTAACCTAACAGAAAACCACTGAGTACTTAACAGAAGACCTGGCTCCTCGAATTCACCTGAAATATTAAATTGACTGAAAGATGTAAATTTTGTACCTAAACCAGAAGACAATATTAGTAAATCGAATTACTCAAGCATCTCAAACACATTAGGCTGAATTAGGCTTTGCTTCTCTGTATCACAAATAACCTCACATGGAAGATTCTCCAATTACAACTACATTCCAAAAAGTAACATTTTTTCATGTGCTTCCCCAATGTCCTCAGATGATCCTAAGTTCATGTTACATTTGACATTTCCTAAAAATACAAATAGTTCTGACTTCCTTATACTAAGAACAGACCTTTAAGAGACAATTTTTTAAAATCAGTATTATTATAAGACTTGCAAAATTTTTTCCTCTTCATGAAATGACAGCAGGTTTGGCCCCTGGACCAGAACCCACATTAGAGGCCAGATCTTATCTCACATCCAGCATTTGAGCTATTTAGGGCACTGTCCTTAGGAAAGCAGTGATTCCTTTTCTGCACGGCCTTCTCTTGCCTTTTTAAAGTTGTCCTTCCACTTGATATAGAATTGTTAAAATGACTGTCATTTTAGGTGCCAAATTTCCCTTTTCAACAAGTGAAAGTTTCTCTTCCTATGACCAATAAATTAAAACTACCAATGCACGTGCTATTGCAATATAGGACATCCTGCTCACTACGTAAACCATGCATTAGAACAAGGATCTTAATTCAAAAGGCTGCCATAAAAGAAAACATATTGCAAATTTGTGTCCCGCATCTAAGAAGCACAGTACAAGGACTTGCTGTTACTGCTGCCAGCAAGAGAAACCAGAGCAATTGACTAAAGTATTTTCCTACTTTAGAAAGAAACACCAGTGCACTACAGGGCATCGCTGACACAAATCAGGCAGCAGCAATGCAAGAGAAGAATCGGAGCAAGGAGAGGCCTCCGGGCACCATGTGCTTCCCACCTACTCTCCGCATTAACCATCGCCGCGATAACCTCACTCAGCACCTGCTTTTCATAGGGGTCTATTAAACCTTAATGCACCTTAGTGAAAAACAAAAAGGTTTTTTCTTTTTTTTTTTTTTTGTATTGCCGTTTTGGACGAGGTGTCCAAAATCGAGCCTGGGTGCGAAGGCGGGGATGAGGATCAGGGAGGCGGTGCCGGCACTGCCCTGACGGCGCTGCCGCAGCACCCGGGCACTCCTGGGAACGGCGGCGGGGCCAGCCGGTGACAGCGCCGCGGAGCTCCGGGCGGGCGTTCGCAGGGCATGGCCGGGGTGGAAAGCCTGAGCCGAGACTGTCGGAGCCCCGCGGGGCCATGGAGGCAGCATCCCCGCCGCGCTGCCGGGGCGTCCCCCTCCCTCCCGGCCATTGCCGCGGCTCTCCCGGGGCTGGGAGTGACAAGGAAATAAGAGCTGGACCCGGCGAGCAGGGGCTGGGCCCGATGCAGCCTCCGCCGGGCCTGTCTCACCTGCGGGCTGTCCTCCAGCGTCTCCTCGATGGGCAATTTGTCGATGCCGGGCATGGCAGCGGCCGCGCTAAGCCCCAGCGGCTCGGCTCGGCTC